>JAZGTJ010004529.1:0-30565 GCA_036877575.1 Botia almorhae
ATGTATATCTGCTGTTTAATCAGGTTTCTCTTTGTTTTGGTTCTGTTACCTTACAGACACAGTTTCAAAGGAGTCTGCAAAACAACACGTGCACTTAAGAGACTGAGAGAAAGCGCAGATTACCACAGAATCTCTCTGTCCCTCACTTTCCCTGGATTGTATCGTGTCCTGCTTGTTTCCATAGCAACTAAATGACAATGTTTTACACTAGTTCCTTGATTACACAGTAAAAATGAACAAGTGTGCAAAGTTTGATGTGTACAGTGTTTGTCTAAAGAAATCAGGACTCCTGTTTGTAAAAATGGTTACGTGTAGGATATAGTACACGCATGTATATGAAAACGTAACTATATGAAAACGTAACAGGGTGAAAGTAAAAACTTATATTTATATTATTTTACATAAATCATTCCTGTCAGTGATGCCTTAGTCCTAAAATCTGTCAAATTGCCCAAAGTGGGGCTTGTGTCTATATCTTTTGTATGATTTAATAGTGACCTTAGAAGTGCTGATTCTTCTCTGACCAAATCTTCTGCTTGTTTTTCTCTTTGTCGTTGTTGACTTGTTCTCTTTAAAACAGACGTGCCTGCCAAAAAGAATAATAATGTAATGCTCACGGTTGTGCCTTTGCATGCCAGTATATTATATAAGTTTGTTTTTTGCGTTTATGGTTTTCTGATTACAAAAGTTCTTGTTTATATGAAAGGGAATTCAACGTCATCCATCCATCTTGTGTTTCTCAGGAGATACTCCATGTGAAAAACATAGGAAAGGTCATATTTTCAGACTGTTGTCTCAGCCTAATGAGAGAGGGTGACATTTGTTGGTCTGAGGGTAACGAGGGGGACAAGCTTTGAAAAATAGTGTCCTTAAAGGCAGGGTAGGCAGTTTGTTACAGAAACACGTTTTGTTATACTGGTCACACCAATCACTAAGTGGTATAAATGTATTTATCTTCTGTGGAAGGTGCAGGACCACAAGATGTTCATCCAATCTTTTGCTTCGATGCTCTACTTGCCTGTCAAACTATGTATATTTTAATGCGTTTTAGAGGAGCAGTGGTTTTGGAGAGCGCTCGGAAGATGGGATCTTATGCTTTCAAAGATCGCTTGCTATTGCTAGCCTCTCTAAAATCGCCCGTCCTACATTAAAAAATTGTACACAAGAAATGAACCCCTGACCTACCTCTCCATCTCACATTGGTCTTCAGTTCTACTTTTTGCTGTGTATCTCTTTTAGATACACTGTCTGTTTCTCAGAACATTTAAGAACAGCATTATGGCCTTCTGATATTTACACCTACGAATTGTAACCAAACCACACCAAAATGTCTCCCTCTTTGAATTCTCATGCAAAATCTTACTCAATGCGGATTTTGTGGTCTGTACTTTGCACATCGTGATTTGTACCCTAAAAAATTATTACCCTAATTAAAATGCCATATTAGGATTGAAAAATGGGTTGTTGTTATTGTTTCCTGTAGTAATTTGCAATTAAAGAATCTGCACTGATTGGAGATAATGATAAATGTATCTCTGCATGAAAGCAGAATATATATATATTTCACAGTGTCACATTTAAGATTCTAGATTTATTAACATTCTAGGTAGGTTTTAGATAACACGGCATTCTGGAATAGCTGATCTCACTGAATAGCATCCTAACCTGGCATTCTGATGCCCAATATTTGTTGTCCCAGGCAACCAGTTTTTACCATACGTTACCAGTGTCACCATACCACTTTCACTTGTGTTGTTTAAAATCAATAGTTTTATAGTTTTAGACTGACTGTTTTATAATTAAGACTGACTGATCGATGTTTTACATATTGTTACTGTAAGCAATTTGTGACCGCTTCCGAACAGGCTTCCCAAGTTTTCCTCGTCATCCATTGATCAATAAAATATAAAAGCACGGCTCGCCATTGGTTGAAGTTGACAGAGAGCCGCCTCCAAATGTTCTGATTGGCTAGCATGAGTGAACCGCGTTCATATTCTGCTCACTCATTGGTCCCTCAAAGAGAGGACGGGCGGTTTCTCAGGACACCTGTTTTGGTGACAGTGATGTGTCAGGTAATTGCAGTATTTTATTCACGGATATAAAAAAAACGTAATAAAAGCAGTTTTCAGGCTCAAATATAACAATAAGATCGGTGTTGGTGAGTATATGAAACAAATTGTTGCCTGGTGGTCGGTGATATAACAGGTACCCGCACGATACATAACGTTTCGCGACTCGCGCGTTTTTAACAGCTTTTACCTCAGTGTAACTTTACCACATATTATTATGCTTATAAGTTTATTTCCCTTTATACTTCACCGTGTCCACACATAAGGAATATTTTAAATAGGAGAACACCAAAACAAACGTGAGGAACATAATCTTACTATTTATCTTTACGTTTTCACTCGCGAGAGATATTTGTTTCCAACGTCACAGATTAATCTCACTGGAAGTTCAAGTATTATGCATGCGAGTCGTATCTTTATTTGTTTAACTTACCTTAAGAACAATTGCTTTCTGTAATGAATGTCAGGGTTACAACGTGTGAAGGGTCTATGGCTTCCTAGTCCGGTGGGCTCAAACTGATCGTGCTGGTAGGAGTGTTCATTTTGGACCCTGGTTGTGTCAGGACAGAAGTGTGAGGGCTACTCAGGAGATTTCTATATCATCCAAACCTAGTGTTTATACCCATGCTTGACTCTGTCATAGTATAAATACCCAAGGTTCTCTTGCAAATTCACATGATGATGTCAACACTTGATTGACAGAGTAGATGCAGACATGGGGGTGAGATAGTTGTGAACGAGTAGATCGAACCCTTTATTTAGCTGCATACGGGTGCCACAGTACTCTTTGTACTGTCACTGGAGAAAATAATTTGTTAAAAGTGTTATCATCAGCAGTGTGTATTAAAATAGAGGAGGCTACATATAGCAAATATGCAACAAATGCATCAATAGCGCAAGAGACAATCATGGATAAAAAAGCAAAATCATGAGACAAGTTGTTCTTCAAATATATAATCTTAGTTCAGTCATACAGATATATACACTGTGTAATAAATAATATTTATAAAAACATAACATTTTCAGATTATAAAATAAAAAAGGGAATTATGAACTTTAAACGACTTTTTACAAAACTTTGGATATAGCGGATGGAGAAAAGGGACAGCGAGCGTAGATGTGGCCAGTGAGAAGGAGCTCTCTAAGGATTGGTGTGGATGAGGATCTAGTCTAATGTCTGTCTTCAGCTTTGTGTAGTTAAACTAAATTAATGGGAAGCGCATAGAACTGTCAGAACATGTTGTGTGGAAGCCTCTGCTAGTCTGTTGCACTATTGTGAAGTCAGACGTTCCTGCCACTTCTTTGATTTATCACACACACACACTCGCATGACACACTCAAACCCACTCCAGTCCAAACAGCAGCTACATGCCACCCCTCCCTCTTTTGTTTACCCTTGTATTTCTGTCCTTAACTGTTCTCATTTTGATCATTTATTCTCCTTCCTCCACAGAACCTTCTCCTCATGAGGCGAGTGTTGAAACAGAGCCTTCACAGTAACGCGTGAGGAGCTTTATCAAAAAACGGAATATGTTAAAAATCGTTCTAATCTCTAGATTTAGTATATTCATTAGTAGTTTCGTAAGTGCAAAATTTTACTCATCGGGTGCACGTGAGCCCAGTGTGTGTTTGTGTAACGTTGCATTCCGCTGTCATGCAGTCACCCAGGACAGTAAGCGATGTCATTGCATCTCCATGTCCTGCAACTACACAAAACCCCTCCCCCTTTTCACTGCACCGCGTGTAGCATTCCATACTAATGTATTGATTGCATTACCCCCCAGTCTGCTATGTCGAACAGATGAACAGGAGTCTTAATGTAGCAAACAGCAAATGTTCCACATGATAAACATATATTATTATAGGGAATATGATTAACACAATTTACGGCATAAAATGTGTGATCGAATGTATTCATGTTCTAGAATTAGAAGTCTGTTGGAGAGCTTATGTCACTTCTGTGCTTGCATGTGGTACTGACCCATATTGGAGAGCGCAGCAAGATTAGGAAGTCCTTAGGAGGTCGTGGAAAACATGGGCATTGCATTGTATTCAGTAGTAGTATAGCAGGGCATATAAGAAGCCCATCATTCAGTAGTTAACTGTGACTTTCTCATCCTCCTTTCTCTCCTAATGTTCTTTCATGCATGCTTAGTGTCAATGTGTGTCGAAAAGCAGAGGTGGACTGATCCTGTTTCAGCCTCTAGGCAGTAGGACAAGATGATCAGAGAGATGGTATTACAGATAAAGAAGTCAGAATGATAACAGTGAACAGTAGGGCAGGAGCCCAGGCATTCGTTTTCTTTTTTCTTGCAGAAGCGATGCGTGCCACGGCTGTGTGGGATTCAGGAGAGGAATGGCAGTAGTAAACATGATGATCATGTTGAGTATCTCCAACAAGCCTTTGGTGCCTTTGGAGTGAGGAGATCAAAAAGGGCACATTAGTAAAGGTTTCTAGTACAGAAGTGCCACTACTTTCTGTGTATCAAGATGATACATCATTGTGAATGGGTGTGTGTAGGCTGTCTGCAAATGTTATGCCTTTTTCCCTCTGTCCTTCTTTCCTTTAATGTCCACAAGTCCCTGTCGTCCTCCACCTCCTGCTTTTATTTACACGTGTGCACATCGTAGACTCTCACACACTCCTGGCAGCTGACGTAGCAGCACCAGTGAAAGATGCAGTGGCATTTCTCCTTGCGTTTCTCTGTCCGTGTGTTATGGCCACGCCCACAGCACAGCAAGTCGCAGCCCTCAATGCCGTGTGAGGACACATTGCAGACACGGTCACGTGTGCCAAAGGAGCCTGTTTCTGGGTTAGGCTCACAAAAGTTGGGCGATCCCTCGTAGTAGACCAGATCTCTCTCGGTGGGATGTTTGAAGAATGCGTATTTTGCACGTAGTGTCTCCACCCAGCCTCGGGATTCCCGATGTTTCTCCACCACCATTTCGGAAGCACTGTCATACTTGTCTTTAAGGTAGTCTCCTAACAGCCTAAAGTCAGGCTGTGCCCACCAGCAGGTCTTCACCTCACAGCTGCCTGATAGTCCATGGCACTTACAGCGCAGGTGCATGTTTTCCAGGATGGTCTGGCAAAGAGAAAACATTGGAAATTTCAGCGGGGTTCATTATAATTAGCAAAACATTTTACTAATGCAATATTTTGCATATGTTGCCTCCCTGCCCTTTCACATCAATTTTAATAAAGATTCACATCCAAGGTTCACATAAAGGTGGGATTTTTTGCATAGAGCCCAGGAAGATCAACAACAGTAAATATAATGTTTCCCCTTTGTGTTATTCCTAGATATTTGATTGGATGTAAATAAAATCACCTTTAATTGGGCAATGACACGCGACAGCCGTGAGAAGAAAAAAAATGTTTTATCTTGCATAGGGTGTGGTGCTAGCAGCTTGGCAAGCGTTTTTGCTTTCAGTGATACCTCTGTTCTGCCGCCTCTCTGTCATAAAAAATTAAACGGAAACTTGTGGTTCCTATGTTAAACGGTCTTTAAAACAACCTGGACTGTAACTCTTTCTTCATGCTAATGCCACAGGTGTTGTCTGCATTTTTAACAGCTGAACAGGCCTTTGCAGTTCTTGGCTAATGCTCTTCTGAAGTCCCGCTTAATGGAGCTTGCCACTGGCACTCTATGCCTTTGTTTTGGTTTGTTTGCCTTAATTCCCTTGCTAAATTTAGCTGCAGAATTCCCCAGCTGTGGCGGAAGGCAGGTGTTTGTGGGTCCCTAAGGGGGCCTAGTTGGGGCCACTGACATCATGTTCTGAACTCTTTAGGCCCTAGGCGGGTCCCATGAGTTGCGGTGAAACAATGCCGTATGCATGGCAGGTAAGGCAGCAGGGGTCTTGACAGGGCCACCTGTCTCAATACCTGCTCCTGTGGTCCCTTTTGATTCCTGTCGAGCATTGATCAAAGCAGCGGTCTGTTGCCGTGTGGTCTCGCCTGTGGCCCCTAAAGCACTTTTAGTGCAAAAGACTCCAACTCTGAGTCATGACAGCAGCAGTGACGGGCTAAACCCTGAACCCCAGTGTTGTTCTTTCCTCCTTGACTGCTTTAAACCACCAACTGAGTTTACACCTCTGTCACAGATTTAGTAGAGATGCAAATTATGAGAAGCATGAAAGGATAAGGAAGGTAATTACCCAGTAATTTCTCATAAAAATACCAGTTATCAAGTCAAAGTCTTAAGGAGAAGGGATCAGGAGATACTTGACAGATGTGTGGTGCATTAACACCTTGTGTGAACTGTCAGGTAAAAGACCCACCCAGGAGTAACACAAATGCAGCTTTGTTCATTGTTTAGTTACCATGAAAATGCTAGTTTAAAGGTGAAGTATGATTTCTACAGCACTCGCAGCATCAAACAGAGTTCAGGAGTTTGGACATTCTGTGTCTGAACAGTGACCGATCTTTTTCATCAACATTATTCATTTGATTTTTTTATTTGATGCTGCTAATGAAATGGCACACTTCTCCTTTTCACATTGTATATACAGAGCGTATCCCGTATATACACAATGTTAAGTTTCAAAACTTTAAAGACGATATCTATTGGTAGTGATCAAAGACGTACACAATTATATAAACATTCTCAGGAAAGGGATACTTGCATTAGTATAGCCTGCACCTGTTGCACCATGTGAACAAAAGTATATTGACGCTTAAACACCCGTAATGGGCTTGTTCAGCACTTGATTGTAAAACCATAGGAATGTATAAGAATAAGGGAGTATAAGAGCTGTAACTCTGTTAGGAAAGCTATGGGGAAACATGGTGAATTCAGCGAAGCAGTCGCAATATAGTTAGGACTAGTCTTCAGTAGATTTAATAGGCCTAGCCAAATGGGTGTCCACATACTTTTGGTCGTGTGGTATATTTTTCAAAGCTGTTAATAACATGCCACCTCTAATTCTTGTGCTTCAGACTACAGGGAGGTACAGAGTGTTGTACTAATTGTTTACTATTACATAATTTTTAAAAATGATCTTAAAAGGTTATGTTTTATGGAAAGTATTAATTGCTTTCCTGTAGCTCAGTGGTTAGAGCATGGTGTTAACAACGCCAAGGTCATGGGTTCGATCCCAGGGATTGCACATACTCAATGTATTGTGATCAATGTGTAGTGTAATGCAATGTAAGTCGCTTTGGATAAAAGCGTCTGCCAAATGCCTAAATGTTAATGCATTGCTGTTACTTAATTTTAAAAAGCTGCATCTTACCATCCGTCCTGCCTCATTGTTGTGTCTGTTCATGGCAGACCGAGCATCTGGTCGGTTCTCGCGAGCATCAGCAAACTCCCGAGATACAAGAACCCCAAATTCAGCATCCTCACTGCAGCCACCCCACTTCCATCCTTCTCCTGGTGGGCCTTTATGGTGGGAGTCACAGCCACACATTGTGGAGGTCCCCTCTGCACACGAACGGGTGACTGCAAATGCCACCCCAGCTGAGGCAATGGCATGCACAAATGCAGACTCTCTTGTGGCTAGAGAGAATAAAGAGAGTGATTTTCTTTAGTGACCTTAGTGTAGACATGTTGCCATATTCTTTTGACTTTTTTCCCAACTTTTCCATGTTCTGAGACACATCTATGCTCCTTACCTAGTGAGTTCTCTACAGAGGCAGTATCTTACAGCATCATAGGGATGTTGTAAACAGCTCACTAACTTGGATCACAAAGTTTTGAAACAAAGCTACAGTAAAGTTATTCCTGAGACTCTTGTCTGAAGTTTGAAGGAGTTCCCGGCCTCTTTACCTGTGGTCCTGAAAGTCTCTCATCTATCTATGCTATGTCTTAAGGGCAAGGATAATTTTCTGTGATGGATTCTGGAATACTGACCAAGTGTTTGAGTGCAGCGTCATAAAGACAGCAATCTCTTTGACAGCACAGAGATGTGTAGTCTCAAAGGTGTGCTGGTTTCTCTCTGGATAGTGTTTCGGGAGCTCTCTCTCTTCCCCCTCTAACTCCCACCAATCTGAACCCTGCGGCCACGTGTGTGAAAGCCAGCAATAAGTTTGTGTGTTTGGTTTCTGAAGGCATGTGCTGAGAGATGGAGTTACGCCCCCTTTGAATGCAACAGCTTATTATGTAACCAGACACCATAGTTTCACAATCACAGCACACTTTCTGTGGATAACCAGTTCTTGGTGTCCCTTCTTCCTCCCACAGGAGAAAACGCAACTTAACCCATCCCACTTCATCAACACTACCAGTTGTGTAGTTTAATAAATCAGCTTCTCTGAGCCAGAGGACATTATGCGTTATGCTGAAAATGTAGTGATGTGAATTGCATTCCAGCATTATACCACATATAACTTGTATCATCTCAATGTTTACTATGCAAGTGTGCTTGCAAACAAATCAATGGCAGTTCAGAATGTCGTTTAAACAGCATATGGTGGAGGTCATGGTGACATACTTACATTTTTTAGAATAGTTATTGGTTTTCCAATAGGCAGGGTCCAAAATTAACACTCGCCAAGCAACAAATGTGAAGAAAAATTACACGGCGAATAAATAAAAAGATCATTTGCCAGTTGGCTGTAACATGCGTGCATGATTTAAATTTGATTAGAGTGAATGGTAATTATGGTTGTCAAAAGTTAATTTTGGACCCTGGTAATTGGTCTGTGATGACAGATCAGGAGGTGGAGTGCCATCATGTTTATGTCAAACGTCCTACACTTCATTTAGTTTTGAGCAAAATCTTGCATTCGTTGGACACTCTGGATGTTCATTGCACTATAGCTTTTCTCTCATAAAGTTGCCGACTCATGTTGCCCCTTGTATTCTTGTTCTATTCTTAAAGGAAGCTCATTTTCACACACATACAAGCAGTCCTTTTTTAATAAAGGTTGTGTTTGGGCGCACACCTCTCTGGGTTTGTGGCCAGAAGGAGGCCCAGTTGGTTCTGGCAGGCCCAGCTGGGTTCACTACAACAGAGAACTGTGAGCTTTGGGCCCCAGGGGCTCTGGCCAAGGGCCAATAGGAGCGCAACTCTCGCTACCTGCTGAGTCCATGAATCCGCCTTTGTCTCTGTGTTGTCACACTGTATTACCCACACAAAAGGGCCCAGCACCCCTTACCCCATAGCCCATTTCAGTGCTGCCCAGATCAGGGGCTGGCATTTCCAAAAGGAGCAACCCCCCTACCTCTTGTGACACACAAAAAACCCACATACATCTCATACCAGCCGCTGTGCCAAAATATACCCTTCCTTTCCAAAGCTTTTAGGACCCATCCAGTCAGGGACCCATCCTTAATGATACCCTCTTACTTAAACCCATGGGCCAATCCAAGGTCCTTCTTCCTTATCTTTATTTTACACTGTCCTCCCCCTGCCTTCCATCTCTCTTGCTCGGTAATGGGGACGGATGGAGATTCCCTTTCAGCCTGCTTTCATGACACAGTCAAAAGGGCGTGTGAATGGGGCGTCCGTGGGAGCCGGGCGGTAAGAGGCACACAGGGATGGCTCATACTGGCCTTCATGCACAGTAGGGGTTGAAGTGAACCCTCTAGCCCTTTTCTAATGCTTGTAATCTCATTTGGCCTGCCTTCCCTTTTTCTCACTTCTCCTTCACTCAATGCTTATTCCTGCCCAGGTTCTGTACTGCTACTAACTGCATAAGGATCTTTACTAGTGGCACAGAGTAGCCGCAGTTTGCTCCACAGTACATATACTTTTTCTTGCATGCTGGCAACTTTCATAAACCGGTACTCATTCTGTCAATACTTTTTGCTTTACAGTCTGCCATGTCACTCTTACTAGACCAAGACAAAGTTGACCATCAGCATAAAATTTGGTGCATATTGTAGCCTGTTCTGGCCAAGAACTATCAATTTAAATATGCACCCATTTTAAGAGCGAAATATAAAACCTACAAGACTTATCCTTCTTGTCATGATAGTGCTAGTGTAGTACTAGTAATAATGTAAAATAATACTATTTAGTACTAATCCCCCAGACAGCTTATCTTCTAGTTTGAATGTGTTCCTTAATCATTACCTTTATCAAGTACTGGACCAAATATGGCTAGATTGTCCTTGATAGTGGTGCAATTCCACCTGCGACCACGGAACTGGTGCTGACACTCCTGGATTCCCAGTTTGACGCCCTCTGCTACACTGGGCATGATCTCAATGTAATTGCGGCAGAAGCGCAGTTGTTTGGGCACCAAGCCAGGAATGGAGCCACACAGGATGGGTTGAGATCCTAACGAGGAGTACTGCTGCCCCAGGGCCAGGGACCTGAAACGTGTACAGAAGGGGACAATCAGATTAGACTAACCTTGCTTTACCAATCTCTGGGCACACAAAAATCTAGACTTTCTCTGGATGATAAAGATCTAATAATAAAAGCTAATTACTGGGAATAGTATAGATTGGCATGCTGCGCTACCTAAACTACTGTATTTATCTTGAATGCAAGAGGAGAATTTGGCCAGGAATTTGTGAGGTACATCAGGGCACTAAGCCGCTGTCTACATTGCCCATAACACAGGATGGTCTTGATTATAAAAAGTAGTTTTTTCCTATAGAAAATACTGAATGATTGGAATATTATTATTTTTGCTTTTCATTTTTTCATTATTACTTTGTTTTCTGTGTGTAGTTGGTAGTTGACCATTTGTGTGTGTGTGGTTATGTGCAGTGACCAAGCGATATCTGACAACAGACATTCCTAAGACCTTTCCCTCTGCTCCAAACAGCGAGCTGGCATCTGCCTAAACATGGTTTCATCGGCACTTCATGGAAACAGGCCCAATGCAATAGTTATGCCAAAAACTATTATACTTTTACTCTAGTAATTATTTTAATTGCTTTCTTTTTCTGGGTAAAATAAAAACAAAGACATCACACACACAATTGTTGATCTCGTTTAAACATGCTTACTATTATAAAAGGTATATAAACAACTACACCCAGACTTTCTTCTAGGTTTAATTGCTGTTTCATATTTTTTTATGTGTGCGTGGGTGTGGTTGTCTATTCGTTAACATATGCAGAACACACACATACTGATATGCACATGCGTGTTTTCCTCTCACTCTGTCTGGAACTGTAGTAATGTAAATCAAATATTCAGTGTCATAAATCATATTCGCCATTTGGAAACCGTTCAGCGCTATAGCAGAGGAATCTACTAGGAGCTCAAACCTCATGTTTTCACAGACACCGCTATAAAACATATCTGGAACATCTGAACCCAGTGACTCCCAAATTCAAATGTGTGTTATCTAAGAGTGTCCCCTAACATTATGCAACAACCATAAAAATATTCCTGTTATGAAATGGATAATTATGGCTACATTCCTATTGGATAAGCCTTGTTCATAACAATATCACAGAAGCGCAAGTGCAGTTGTATTGAATATCACTGCAACTGTAATTACCTACGCTGTTGTGTCTTGTGATGCTGTATCCTGGAGGACCACTTTCAGCAGCAACCTTAATCAAACACACCTGACATGAATCATGAACCTTAATTATCTAGTTCAGGTGTGTTTAATAACCCTTCAGCTTCACAGGAGAAGGACTGGCCCCCTTTAGGCTACATCGACACTAATCCGGATACATTTGAAAACAGTGTTTTCTTTTATAAGCCCACTTTCCCACACTAGTGTTTTCACGTGTTTTGCGAAAGTCCACAGCTCATCCCCACTGAACGTGTGTTTATTATGATTACTAATAGATATTTATTGAACATTGCTTTCTTGTTTCCCAGGTTAAGGAGTTCTAGAGTGCCTCTTGAGGCTTGTTCCTTTAAAACAGAATTACGGTAGTTAGCATGTTAACATGGTAGTTAGGCCAACCTGAGTAGGCCTGTTGTCACAACCAGGCATTCTGTCCCAGAACCTGTGATGAGGGGGACCCACTGAACTTTAAGATGGGGGGGCCTACTATATAATTTTGTCCCAGGTCAGGTCAATTCAAGAGGTCACCCTAATTGTGCAAGAATTGGATGGACACAAATGTGCATGTGTTTGTATGACAACAGACAACCGTATCCATGCTTTAATGATGAGATGCTGCCTGTCAGCCCTGGTAAATACTTTCTCATCTGGGCCAAAGGTTTACCTGGTTCCTCCTTTAGGCCAGCAGAGGATCACAACTATTAGAGATCAGCCACTCACAATGACCTCAGGCCCCCCGCAGGGTGCAACCCTATCACAGCGCCAATCTCTCTGACAGATGAGTGCACTACTGCACCCCTTTCACACAAAAGCCCCACCATTGAAGTCAGGAGAGAAGAATCCCCCTCCAAGGCTTCTTGGCTTTTCTTTTCCTCTGCTCCCTTGCTCCAGTTGTGCTTTCTGTCTGTTTGATGTTGTGTGAAACGACCACAGAGCTGGGAATCATTAACAGGTTGCCAGGTATCAGAGAAACTGAGAGGTGGAGCCAGGATTCTTGGGTGATGCTGTCTTTGAAGCTATAGACCTGCATCAGGTGAGTTATGGCATCATCAGCCTTGCCATTGAGGTGACGTCATAACGGTGTGTTTGCATATGCGAGTGACAGAGGAAATGAATCACAGGTTTGTATGTAGGTGAAAATAAAAGCATTTAAACCACTGCATTGTCTTAAAGGCAGGGTAGGCAATCATTTCCAGAAACATGTTTTGTTATGCTGGTTGAATGTCTCTTCACATCCTTTGTTTTTATAATTGACTTATATTTACACAAGCTTTAGAACTGACATCATCAAAACATCATAGCTTATATTACTGCCAGTACTATTATTTTCTTACAGCCATATAGTATGACATGCTGCATAGCATGTCATTAATTTACTTTACCATATATTATAGTATTATCCCTTTGCATTATTTTCAAAGTGCCTGACTGAAACCCCTGCCCCTTACATTGTAACTTACTGGAAGCAACGCCTGTTTTTTCTGCTGTTTGTGGGGTAAGTGACATAATTACACATTTGCTTGCAGTGAAGCTGTCCATTAATCTCTCACCCATGCAGGTGATTGGTGTGTTAGTGTGTGTGTGTTGTGCTAAGCTGAGCTGTGGGTAAGAAGTGGATCAGCCTTAGTCTGCTCTCCATAGTGGACTGTCAGAAGCTGATGTTGTGTATGAAGCAGAAGCTTTTAATTAGATTTGGCTGTGTCTGATTAGATCAATTACTAACCCGCATGCTTTGATGTGCCATGCTTATGCTGCATGCTTCACGTCTCACCCAGTGTATTGTGTTTTGTTTGGTCGTGATATGCACCAATGAGTCTGATGTGGGTGAGAAGATGCATTGCATTGCTCCGGCTGCATGTGAAACTCTACCAAACTCTCATGTGGAATGCCTCTCCGTGTGGGGCTAATGAATGCGTTAAAACGCACCAAAATATATATTGCCTTGACTTTGTAAAAGAAGGGTGCGGTGACCACAAGCAAGCGAGGAACACAAACACTGGGTTGATGCGAATTGCTAATTTGTCTTTGGGAATCTGCAACTGAAAGAAGACACAGTGAGGCTTCAGGGTCTAGCAGGTGCTTGTCTGAGCAGGTTTAGGGCCACCTCTACCCTCTAGGTATGTTCCTTTACTTTCCGTACTGCTGGGTGGGTGGTGACTGCAATGCATAAAGATGAAAATAATGATGCGAACATTAATGGGCCATTTGTAACCACCGTTAAAAAGAATATAAAGTGAGGGAACTCCACAAAACAGAGAAATTAAAGTTATGATTGGCGAAGATTAAAGTTCACCCAAGATGACAATTCTGTCAGGTTATTAACTCACCCACATGTAGTTCCAAACCCGTATGCTGTTATTTACTCTGTAGAACAAAAAAGGAGAATTTTGAATAATCTTCAAGCAGGTTTGTTTTATACAGTAGCCCTTAGTGACCACAGGCTTAGGGTGAATTCCAAAAATTATGAAAATAAAGAAGCGCAACTGCTCTGTGACATAAACTCATTTTGTTTTTAATTCTCCTTTTTAACAGACAACAGATTGGAACACATGGGCTGAGAAAATATTAACAGAATTTTTATTTTTGATTAAACTATTTCTTTAGGTTGCCATCTCATTGTCCGAGCAAAATGACCTAGACACAACATTTTCATTGTCTTTCTCCAAATGTTTTTCTGCTCTCATACATTCACCAGCTTCTCCAAAAGAGCCACGAGATGCGGCACCTGTCTATGACCAAGCCTCTGAGACTTCTGTTTTTGTCCAGAGGCAGAAGAAATGAGAAACTCTTTGAACTTGTGAGTTTGTGACATCCGACCCCTGGAGCTCTTGAGGTTGATGCCTTGTTAAAGCTGTGTTTGAGTTCATTACAAGGCCACAGCTTTGGCCTGCTACCCCTGGCCCCAGACAGGTCAGGAAACATTCACCGCACATTCCTGGCCAGCTTCTGTACCTTTCGGGAGCTGTTTGGAAGTACAATGTGGAGTGTTTCAAAGATGACTTCACAATTAGACTGCTTATTCAGGTACTCCCATTGTTCATCACCCCTAAATAATCCAGTAACACCATGAAAATCTTTCAAGCAAATTGATATCTGTTAAATGGCTATCTGTCTCAGCCATGGCTTGATACTTGCGTGGAACTCGCTTGTTGCGATTTTATTTATGTGACAAAAAAATAAATCAATATCTCATGTCTAGTTAGGAGACAGTTATAGTGGTTACCACCACAATGCATCTGTGCCTGTCTGAGCAGCTCCATCATACTTATGTCGTCACAGCAAAAGATTAAAGTCACAACTATTCAAATGTTCTAGTCAATCCTGTGTCAGTTAAGACCGACAACACTTTTAAAGATCTCTGCTTAAGTAGAAACCTCTGCCCATCCCTTCACTTTATACCTGAGAAGAGGTATAAAGAGAAGCACCTTTTGTATTTATGAAAGCTGGTGCAGTTGTTTAATGTAACAATTTATTTTCTAAATGTAAAAACAAAGCAGGGAATAATGTATGTATGACATTACTGGCGAGGCCAATCTGCCTTTAATTTTCAGTCAAAATGCACTTTAATACCTTTTTTACATACATAACAAATACAAATACATATTTGTTATGGAAGTTTCAAAGAATAATGTTTCGAAATGTATTCAATATTTTAAAAGTTCTATCCTTCTCAGTTTGACCTTATTTTGGCTTGTGCTTATTTTCCATCAACTTAAAAACACCTTTTGGTGGAGATGTATCCAAAAGAGAAGGGGTTGTTAGCCTGGGGATGGGTTTTTTTCTCAGTCATTCTGTCAGAACAGGAACACAAACTCTGTCAACAGTTTGGTTTTTTCCCACCCTGCTTGTGATTGGCAGTTCAACTGCTCAGGGCCTATCAGCTAAAAAATTTAAACCCTTGAAAAATGTTCAAACCTGTTTTTATTTCCAGTACTTTCTGTCTTCCCAAGGATGTCCTGCACTATGGTCTATCCTGCTAGGCACCTCATCCTGTTTTATTCCATTCTTTTTCGAACAAAATCAAATGCAAAAATATAAAAATGAATCGCAACAAATACTGTTCTTACTACATTACAGAGTAGAGGTATAATTAACCGAGACACATCAAGGTGCAATGCGACAAGCAATTTGTCTCAGCAGCTAGAAACCAGCTACCATGTCCCAAAACGTTAGTTACCATAAGCTGGATTTTCCAGCAGAGTCATGCTTTGTGGTTTCAGCTCATAATTTTTGTAATTGCATTAGTACAATACTCCCAAACTCTAAAAGTGGTGTAAAAATAATAAGAACTTTTGTTGTCATTGGCTCCGCCCTAAACTTCCATCCTGAGACTGCTGGCATGGCGCTGCTGTGCGGAAACTGCTGTGACGTGTGACTTTGCGGCTCTGTCTCCAGGAGCTGCCGCCTGTCACTGTTCAACTACAGGAGCTGTCAGAGAGCTACAGAGCGAGAACAGTACTCAAACAGTACTTCCTGCATAAGTGAGCTGACACTGTCGATTAAAGCTAAAATGGAAGCTGAAGTTTGGTTTAGCCAAAGATGTTTTTTTCCAATTCCATCCGGAAACCTGACCAAGCATTAGGCAAACGTCAAAATGTGATACCTACAGGCAGCATGTGGTTTCATTGTTATTATAATATGTTTAATTGATCTCTTTTTCTGACACAAACGCTCTTTCACTCTCTGATGTGCAAACAGACACACCAGCTTTCCTTAACATGTCTTGTCCACTATTACTATTTAAAGTATTGTGTGTGTGTGTGTGTGTGTGAGTGACAGGATGACTTTAGAGATAACCTCAGGTGGTCTGGATGATCCAGAGAGCACAGGTGTAGCCAGTAGCCCTTTATCTTGAGATCCTCAATGGGTAGAACTGTGCTCTTCATTTGAGGTTCTGAATCCAGTTTCGTTTGTGGCAATGTGTGGAAGTCATAAAAAAAACTAAGCCTTCTGGCTGACAAACATTTAGAATTGGTTTGACATGCGAATCTAGTCCTAATTATTGAGATAAATACTTACAATAACAGTTAAACTCAATTTTCCATCTTCTAAGAAACGTCTCTAAGAAACATCTCCAAGGAAAACATCCCCAGATATCCATGTAATCATCTAATCCTGGGACATTTACACCAATGCTGTGTAACACCGCCATTGATATTGGACTATGGGTATTGGCTTGAAAAGGATGCAGAGGTTTTGCTGTTTGCTCAATATTCTTAAGTAAAAACAGCCAATGCAACATTTTTTGTGAAACGTAATTTCACAGTTTGCAATTAGTTTAAACGGAAGTTCACGTAATTTGTTTGTATTGGGATTGAACGAACAATTTAAGTTTGTTTGGGCAGGGAATTTTGAAGTCCAAGTGTGCTTTGCGTGGGACCATACAGGGAAAGTCAACACTGAAATTAAGTGTTATTTTACGTTTATGTCTTTATGAGCAAGACAGGAGAAACACTTGTTAGTGTTTCATGTTTTGATATGTTGGCATTTAAATAGGTTTTGGTTGTGTTGAGAGTTTTGTGGTTGAGAGCGAAGCTTGTGTTTTAGAGAACCGGGTTGGCGACAGCCAACTGGGAAAAATGATTTATATAAAAAATAATAATTGTGTAAAAGAGCAATTGTACTACAATATAAAACTACACTTTTAAAACTTTCTACTACAATATAAAAATACAACTTGTCAACTTGTACAAGAGATTCTGTTAGATTCTAATTGGTTTACTGAGGTCCAAGTTGTTTCCACAAGGTACTGGAGCTTATAGTTTAACACAGCTTTTAATGTAGTTAAAATACAAACTTAAATTTTCAATGCCCCTGTCCGTAACCCCTTTACTACTGATAGTGATCTTTCACAATATTAATATTCTTGTGAGCAGGTTATCGGTTTCCACTCACCCTCCTTTTCCTAAGTGGCCCCCATTATCCCTTAACATCCTTGATCTTTTCACACTGAATTGCAGCTGGTGGATTTTCTTGCGGTATCATTAAAGCGGTGACACTGGCTGACGTGCAGGGGGGGTTTGGTATGAAGGGTGTATAATGACATTCCTCTCTCGTGGAGATGAGTCAAGTCCCATTGAAGCCAGCAGGAGACCAGAGCAGGTCAGAATGCTTACTGGCTTCCCGGTGCTGCCTCCTTCATGGCTATTCTCTCTGGTAGAATTTTCAGAATTTTAATGAATTCAGAATTAGAGTTTTATGTTATGTGTGTGTGTGTATGTTTCCATCTGAAAGACCTCTTTCCGTTTTAGAACTGATATGGAAAATGCAAGTCCCTAAATGCAAGCCACGTAAGCTCTGGTATAATAGTAAAAAGAGCAGCTATATCGTTAATAGTGTATGTTGTTAAGTTGTATTGATGGCAAAACTGAAGGATTTTCAGTGAATAACAACTGATAGGAGTGAATAATATTATAGCTTTGTAAGACTTGTAATATAGCACGTGGATGGCTTGGATACTGGTAAAATACTTTAATAGTGCTTCATTGTCGTTTTTGGAGCTCCGCAGCCTCAGTCACCATTTACTTTGTTTACAAGCCATAACTTGATCAATTAGGGTCAGCTCCTTTCTGAGCTGTTTTGTTACCAGAGCTCAAGTTCTGATAGATAACAGATGAACGTCAGTGGAAACAGCCAGCTGGATCTGAATGGATGGTGGCTTTGTGGTGCTGTTGTGGGAAGAAGCCACAAATACCATGTTCCTTTCTGTCTGGTATTTGGAGTTTGTCTCAGTCTGAGAGCTCAGCTCACTCATCATCTGTAATGCATGTGAAATTAAAGAGACAGGACGATCTGTTTCAATAGCTTGCCCTTCTTACCACTAAGCTTAATTAGTTCATCTTGAGAGGATAAAGTCAGATATTAGTGCACTGGTAAGCTGTTAAAACAGATTAGGGATTAAATTGGTCTGATTAATGCAACACAGTTTATCATTTTAAGTCCATTCAGATGTAGGCAAATTTAAACGGGAGGCTCTGCTAAGAAGGATCAAATTCGAAATATAAGAAATTCATTTAATTGACTCAATAAAATAAAACTGCAAGAAGAATTAATAAAATATCATAATCTAAGAATCTTTTTGAGACTTAATTGGAATCTTAAACTGATCTACAAAAGGCCGTAAGAGAAAAATACATTGACAGAAAATATGTGTATATTATAAAAATATGTGTACATTATGAAAATATGTGTACCTGCTCCATACACACTATTTTGTAGTAATCCATATTAAGTGCTGTTTTTAAGGTTCTCTGTAATGCCCCTCAAACTTCTTCTGTTCCTCAGGTAGGAGACAAAGTGAATCCTGTGTGTTTTTTCATCAGTTTCTCCTTCTATCCCTTTCTCTCATCCACTTAAGATGTGTTATCCAAATCAATGAGGTTATTCATTGTTAGTGGGTAAATATTACACCACTGTCACATAAACCAGCTTTAGAGAGAACAGCTGCGGGTTAATCAGCCAGGGACTCTCTGCTTTGTGTCGTTGTTGTTTGGTGGCACTGAATATCAGTATGTGTCTAAAGTCATGCAAATATTAATGCTTTAGCCCCATGGCCTTTGTGTGTGTAAATGTAGGAGTACAACTGCATGTTTGGCAGCCCTCGTTTCATAAACGAAACCAGAAGATGTTGGTGGTTTGGAAGGAGAGCACAGTGAGGACCACATGCTAACTGGGACTACTAAAGCACATTAGTTCTGACAAGTATTGTATCATGAGCCAGGGGGGCTTTTGTCGTACGCCTACACAAATATTTTTGCAAAAAGACTCATGTTACAAGAGAACCCAGTGAGGTCAGTGGCATATTGAGGATGGGGTAATTAGTGGAACTATGACATATCAGCAACGTGCTGAGTAAATATGATCCTTCAGAATGTAGCGAAACCTTCAGAACACACGAGTTTTAACAGAACCAGCCTGGCATGAACTCGGAACCACTGAAACAAAACGGAACATTTCAGAAATGCTAATTAACGAACTCAGGGTAATAGAGTAGTTGATTGCTTTATGTAACTGTTAATCAGTTTGTGTTTAGACTAAAGAAAATTACTAAACTAAAAGGAGCAAGATTAAATATAAACGAAAATAAGCAACTTTGATATTGATAGGTAG
Source organism: Botia almorhae (assembly GCA_036877575.1). NCBI lineage: Eukaryota > Metazoa > Chordata > Actinopteri > Cypriniformes > Botiidae > Botia > Botia almorhae. Next base: position 19,609 of record JAZGTJ010004529.1, read on the forward strand.
ATCGAAAACACATCACTATAGTCTTAATTTTTTATTTAAAGGATGATAAAATGTTTCGATTTCAAATGAAAACATGGAAAAGTAACAACATTACACGACTGAAATCTTCACGTGACCCATTACAGTTTTACTCTTTGTGAATTGCGCTGCAAAATAAGCACAACTTCCGCACAATTTTTGTCAACACAAGTTAATGTAGCAATCACTGCTTTTGGACTAATTTCTCACAAATATGGTTCTTAAACACAATGGCATAAAATAAATAAATGTTCCAGGAAATTTTAGGTGTATAGTGTAATGATGCTTAGGGTTAAACCCCAATGAATTTATTGAGACACAAGCTGAGGGACATCCACGCTAATGCCCCAATTAACACTCCTAACACGGCTGGAGAGCTGAAGCTGGTGAAGACAACAATATACCCCATCCAGCAGCGTGCTGGCTAACACCTTAACCCAACCTTATCTCTGACAAACACTCTGTCTCTTTTTGAAAAGACTTACAGCTTTTAAAAAAATAGCGTTTGTGTGTTTTTTTTTAATCATACGATTTTTATATTTAAAATAAATGGACCCGGGCAAAATACGACAGCGAGGAAAAGACAGGCTAGCCTTTTCCGTCCCACCAGTGGCTGAGGTTAAGATTCTTTGGACTGAGCAGAGAACCTTTTTCCACGCAGTCAACTGAAAGTGTTCTGTATTTACTGCCCTCTGGAAAACGATCATTGACCACTGTTCTCCTCAATGCTAGTGGAGAAAGTGATGTAGAAAGTGGAGATCTTTGCTACTCACCACCAGATGGGATAGCCTGCAAGCACCCGAGAGCTGGACAACCACATCCACATGAGATATCCAACCAGGTACAAATCCATGAGGTATGTCTTGTGTGAATAGAAATGTTTATTGATCAACGCATAGAATTCCTAGAAAGGGGCTAAAAATTAAGTCCCAGTAGACAAGTCTTAAGGATAAGATTGATGGTTCAGAATAATTAGAATTTGTAAGTAAAATATAAGGCAACCAAAAAAAAACTCCTGGGTATGCTGCTTCTTTGAGTTGGGTAAGGAAAGTGTGCCTGTCTCCCAGTAGTTAGTAGAGTAAGTGTCTCTTTCACACACTCGCACACACGCTCCTACCCGTCCTCTGATTCCCTCCCTCTCACCAAGGTTCTTCCCTAAGGTACATATCTTTTTCTCTCCCCACTTTTCCCCCTTAGGATCATCAGGGCCAATATTGGGGGGGGGGACGACAAGCGAGGTTTGGAGATGTCAGCTGGCAAGCCAATCACAGAGCATGGCCTTAGGTTACGCAAAAAAAATTATTATTCCTGCCCATCTGTCAATCATGCACCACCCCCTGGTAATGTAGCAAAGAAAGAAAGAAAAAGACAGCAGAGAGAGAGTGAGAGAGAGGAGGCAGGGAGAATAGGAATAAAAGGACGCTGGGATTGAAGTTTCGTAGAGATGGATTTGTCTTAATAAGATCTATATTGTCTGTATTAATGTCAAGGAAACCCAGCTGTGGCAGGCTCTGTGGTAATTCGGGCCTGCGGCTCAGCTGGTGTAGCTTGTTCCAGAGACGGGAGCTCACTTGATTTTAAAGCATGGCGTGCCTGAACTAATTGTTCTGGATGCATGTGCATGCGATGCCTACGTGATCGCACATTGAGGAGTCTTGGAGAATTTTGTTGGTAGCGTCCTCCCCTTGTGACGATGCAACACAAAGGAAACACAATAAAAAGCCATAAAAGGTGGTGCGGCAGGGCCAGGCATGCAGGGTGTATGCACCAGTGGCCCAAAGGCAGCGCATTTTACATAAACACTATTGTCATTCGGATGGGCTGAGGGCAGACGGTGCTGAGAAAGAGACAGGGCACTAAAAGATGACAATGCATTGTCCTCACATATAACCTCCATCTTAAAGCGCCTAGACAATGTGATGTTACCACAGTTTCAGGTACAAAATGGGATGCCTGTTGGTAAACAGAAAATACATTTTATACATTCTTACTAAACAGCCTCCATTTTTCACCTTAAGCACTGATGTATCATCTTTATATCAGATGTATATTTGTACTTTCTTTTAAAAAATTCTTTATGAGAAGCAAGTGCGTACTTTTGTAAGCGAGTCACTTTGTTTTGTTTGTTGCAATCTCTTCTAATAGTCTAAAGGAGACACATGTAAGAATACTAGGTTCAATTTCTCATGAAATAAATTGAAAAAGCAGGAGAATTAAACAACTTTATTTGCTTTCCATTTACTCTCGTTGCTGTTCAGGGGAAACCTTTGAAAAAATCTTGTTTTCATCTCAATCTCAGTTTTTAATGAGTGCTCACAAATGTCACAATTTAAAGCTGCAATCTGTAACTTCTGGTTAAAAATGAACAAAAGTCAGTTGTTAAGCAAGTAACATCACAGAACAGTGTTTTAAACAGTCTTTTTACTTTACCCTGATTCACCGCGGTAGGTTTATAATAATGATTTATCATTTTAGCCGTAACTTGTGATTTTATGTTTCCAACAGCGATGGCGATAGAGAGGCAAAAGTTTACACATATATAATTATATTAGCGCCCACCTCTTTTCCAGGAATGTTGGATTAGTGGGATTGTCCAGTACTCTTGCCTGGCTGTGGTCGAATAAAACTCTCCTCCAATCCGGTAATCAAGGACACCTCTCTCTTTCTCCGTTTATCTGTCTTCTGTATCTGTCTGTCTCACACACAGCAGGGAGATGGGCTGTGTGCAGCCACCACAGGAGCCAGGGAGCGACACAGACTATCTATGACCACAGTCTAGAGGTCATATTTCCATTGCGCCGTTCTTTGCCTTTATTCTCCCACATCAAAAGGGGCCACAGCACAAGCTGACTGTGGCTGTGCTTCAAGGCATGGGAGGTCATTCAGACATCCACCAGATCTTGTAATGTTCATCTAAATGCTCTTTCTTTAAAGTTGGGCAGAGTTCAGTTTTATTTTTAAGGCAATAGACTTGTACATAAAAACACAGACATGTAGATGATATAGGCACTATTAATTCATTGTTGAAGATACTGAAATTTTGTGATTAGTTGAATGAATGTTTAGAGATGTTTTTAATAACGACTAAAGCTGGATGTATAAAACAGATGCTTGTGTTAAGTCACTTTAAATTGATCTAAACAGCTGCTACCATCAGATTTGAACCTGCTGGTTGGAGTGCAGGTTCCAGAGGCATTTAGTGTGTAAGTGTTGTGCTCCTGACATCAGGAGTAAAGATCTGCTTTCCATCTGCTGCATTGTGCCGAGATCAGCGGTTTGATTGTACTCCGCATTCTTGAGGAGTGACAGACGCAGATCTGCTTGCCAGGATTGGCTGGGAAATCGTGATTGGAGCGTAATTTACGAGTGGAGGCGAGGAATGGTCTGCGGTCGGCATCTCAACAACATTGAAACCACGTTTCCCGGGTCAGGACCATAAGGTCTATAACATGATGGACTGTCTGGAAATGAACTGATGATTAGAATTTGAAGTATCTGAGCCCCAGCATGCACGGCAACAGTGTGAAACTAGGACAAAAGCCATGGAGATGCTTAACATAGCTACAGCACAAACAGACGTTTCTTTCCTCGCATAGCCATTGTGCTGCGGAGGAAGTCTTGATTCTCGTATCAATCGCACTTAATGAATTTACTGAAGTGGGCCCTAGAGCATGGAAATGAAGTGTACTAGCAGATCAATGGGAATAAAGAGACTGGCCTGGAGCTTTGACCTCTGGGTCAGGAGTCTCTCATCCTCCCTCATTAAGTCATGTTTGTGGACACTCCTGCTTTTTATTAGGGCCAGTCCAATACATCACCCTACACACCCACAGAGTAGTCCCTGTAATCTGGGAAAGATACCTTTCGGCTTCCTGTTGTTTCTGCTTTTGAATGACATCATTAACGTTTAGATAAGTGGACTGAAGATAATTCAGGCTGTTGACGCGCACATGAAAGCCAAAAGATCCCGCAAACCTCTTGAAAGATGATGCAAGCAGACCATTGAGTCAAAACAGAACCAATATGTTACATGTGTCATACATGACGGCATTAATTTCTGCATGTGTGCATGAATGTGTGTTTTCAGTAGCAGCGTGCACAGAGAACACACAGAGGACCCCTGTGGTGTAGGTTTCTAAGGCGACCCGAAAACGGCCGTAACCAGGTCCGGCTTTTCTCAGGCTTTCCTCTCTCCCAGCAGCCACAAAGAGGGACATGTGTAGACCCCCACTATCCCTCACACACACACTCAATCTGGACAGTGTGGCCGGACACAGGCAACCAATAAAACCTGGATTAGTAGAGAGTTCACACATAACACTAGAGCGAGAAAGTTTCTTAACACGCCCAAGCCCACCCTCTCCTCACACAAGTCTTTCCTCACTTTCATTCCATCCATCTTTCCTTCTTTTGTGTCTGTGGCTCTCCCCTCCTCTTCCTTTGCTCTCTTCTCTTCAGAATGTCATTGTTTGTTATTGCCGTGTTAGAGATAAAGGAGGGCTAAGGAATTAGCTTGTTCTTACAGTTGCAGAGAAAATCCGCTTAATACCCAGATCCCACAACCCCCAAATTTTCTTTACCCAGAAGCCCCTGCTTTTGGGATTTAACTAAAGTGCGTGTATGCATGTGTGTACGTGTGCATCTTTATGTGCGCTATGTTGGCTGGGGGAAAATCATTCAACGACAGAGCTTCAACGGAGTGTTTCACATGCGGCTGAGATCGAGCAGTCTGACCCGTCTTCAGGCCCCTGTTACAGCATCATGTCCTGGAAATGGGTGCATTTGTATAATATCACTGCTTTTGTCCCTACTTTGTAAGCTGAGGACAAAGACCAGACACTCCTCCACCCCTCCCCATTCATCTCTCCCAAACAAACCTTTTCATTAGTGCGGCAAACACTTTCCCCCTCAATAGCCCAATACTACGCATCATTCCTGCCATTGGTGACCTCAGCATCTCCACAGGACCCTGAGCTCTTTAAAGCTCCTCTCTTCTCTCAGGACACAGAACTCGCTTAATTAAACCACACTTAAGCCGGACAATAAGCTTTCGCGCAGGTCTGGGCTTGGCAAGACTCTCTGTGGGCTCGCCCCAGTATTCGTGGCCGTCGTAAAGCGCAAGCTCAGAGACTGTGAGAGAGTGTGAGTGAGAGCTGTATGCCAGATACTTTGTTCACACAAGATGAAGAGTCAACAGGCACCCCCACGCCATTGCTCCCCTAATAACCACCTTTACAAAGGCTCAGTCCGAACACAATGCTCCTCCACTCCCCTCTTCTCACTCTCAATCACCCTCCAGGACAATGCCTAAAGCTCCACAGCCCCCCAGGACCCTCAGCCCCACAACAGACAGTTCCTTTATTGAAATTCTTTGGTGTTCTAATCCTCAGCTTCCTCTATACGACAATAATGGAGTGTCAGTAGTTTAGTTTTTTCAGTGTGCTATCATTAGGCTGGCCCGGATCACACGGGCCCTCTTCCTCTTCTCTCAGGATTTAAATTATTCTTGACTCAAGATTATTGAAGCTCGAAATCGAATACATTACATGGGCATACTACATATTTCAGGTTACTGTTATCCTTGTACGTAGAGCAAAGCGCGTTGTCTGGCACGTATCCTTAAGCAAATATCAGTTCAGATGTGAGAGACGTGTAGACCATATTTATTTTAAGACTGCAACAGTCTAAACCCCAGGCCTCAAACTGAGATATGCGAGAGTTAAGAGTGAACGGATTTGATAAATAAGGCAGTGGAAATAATGTCACTTTCAAGCACTATAGATGTTTTAAATATGACATTTAGGCTGGGCCTGTGATGATGGGGGCTCTCTAAGGTCCTCTGTGGTATTGCCTACCATTGGACCCAGGAGACAAGGGGCCCATCCATTTAAAAACTGACAGCTTATCAAATGATATTTTTGCTGAGTTTTCAAAGAATTCAAAAGCTTAAATTTTCCTGGCCTTATGGCTTTGACAGAGCAGTCGAACAGCTAAAAGGGTTTAACCGTGGGTTTTTAATCCCACGTGTCAGTATGTAAGTATCGCATATCGTGGTGGCAGTTTTTTTCAACTGACCCCCAAATCTGTTCATATGCTGTTAATTATAAACCGTAAAACATCGAAACAAAGCTTTCAGAGTTTATATAGCGATAGAGAGAAAACAGTATAGCGTCATTAGCGCCTTGTAGAATTAATGAATATGTCTAAGTGGCAGCTTAAAGTGTGCATAAGTACAACAAAAATGTATTCAAAATCGGTAAGTTACAGAAATCTGCCTTTAGATCAATGAGGTAAGTACAGGACGAACAAACATCATGTGTTGATACTGACACCTTCTGGTTACTCACAATACTGCTATTGCATTATCTAATACGCTTTGAAATTCAGTTCAAATTTGTTTGTATGTCGAGGCACACTTGTATAATCTTACAGGATTTAAGCATTGGTGGTGTCATAAAGAATTATGTTACGAGCGATCTTTACAGCCCCTACAAACTTCATAAAGTCATTTATTTAGAAAAAGTGGAACCAGTAAGTGTTTTTTTTTAGTTTTAAAGTAAGTGTTTTAAGAGGAATAGGTTGGGTTTGGCTAAAATATCTGAGGCATTCAGTTTAGGAATGTACCAAATTCTAGTTAAAAACCTCTAGGGCAAGTAACCGTAAGTTTGCAGGAACATGAACAGTCAGCAAAACTGTAATCTGTGGTGAACTTCATATAAATTCCCTCAGTTGTTATCTTCTGTAAGAGGAGCAGTAGTAATTAAGGCCGTTAAATATGAAATATGGTTTCTTTGTGCTCATATACTTTGTGTCATCGGAAACCCCACAACTGCATCTGTTAAAAATATAAGTAAATAAAAAGAATTAGGTTTCTGAGAAGGCTTTCTGATTTGATGAGACACGCCAAAATTTCATTTTGATATTCACAGTATGTGACAGTCCTGCCCCATCCTTTTGACTGTCATATTAGACTGTTGTATTACAGTGTAAACTTCGGTTAGTGATTCACTCTTCGTAAAAAAATCATCAATTAAAAGGTAATTAATATCACAAGCAGTTGACCCTCAGGAGACAGGAAGATACAGTACTGATGTGATTCTATAGGAGGCTAAACATAATCTAACCTTCAACAGGCATACATACTGCCGAGGGAATCACATCACATTAGGAAACATAAGTCTTTGGGCCTACGGGTTGTATTGTTAAAGAATATCAGAATAGCATGTTCTACGCTCCAAGATATAATTTAACAGCTTTTAAAATGTAGTAGCTTCTCGCCAAAGGCATTGTGAGAGCAAGAGGGGAAGACCGTAGCTTTGAAGTCGTGTGCGTTTGCTACAGTTGGATTATCAGTAAAAACGCTCCCACGTTGTTCAGGCACATGGTTCATGTTTCAGTTCCTACAGGGCAAAATGAAGAGCATTTGTGTAGCAGAGCTGAAATTTCACAGTAAAGAACGTCTTTGAGCCACAGGCTTGTTAACCTCCCTTAGAAGACTTATTAGTGCACCTACAGCATTTATTGGCGCATTATCTTGATAGCCATTATGTAACGTGTAGAACGTGTAGAAGGTCAAGCCATACTGAGCTGCAATAACATGAATTAACTTGTGTGTTGTCAGTTGTCAAATATACAGTGGGATCCAAAAGTATATGTACATACTTTTGAAAGTCTACACACACACACACACACACACACACACACACATATATATATATATATATATACACATATACATGATTCACACATTCACACAATATGATGGTGTATATGTATGTATATATAAATATGTATGTATATATAAATATATATATGTGTATGTTTACATACGTATATATATATTTGTGTATGTGTGTGTCTATATCCATTATATTGTGTGAATGTGTGAATCATGTTTATTATCTTTTGTTTAAATAAACTACTATTCCCATAAATCTCTGTATCTTTGCATAATGGTGTACTAATCTCTATTCACTAGCACTTTCTGTGACGTTGAGGGGGTGTAAAAGCCTTTTCAGCAAATGATCAACGCATCAAGCGTTGACTGGCTCATATCCTCCATGTGATTCAACGCATCCAATCAGCAGCCGGTCCGATGAATACGATTGTGACATTCTAAAGGTGAGTTCTGAAAACGATGACGTGAAACGTTGAAGTCTCGCTGTGTTGTCACCATCTGTTTGCACAGGAACAAAGTGTTATAAAGCAAGCGTGATGAAATGAACAGATGTGTCACCTTTCAAGTGCGCACCACCGCACGACTACAGCACCGTAGCGACTGAGAAAAGCGCGCTCCCGAGCCGAAGATTTTCCGATAACGTTTACCAGCCAAAAAAGAAACGCGATTATTATGGGTCACCGATTTGGGTAAGGACTTTTCTAGAAGTTTCTGGCAGACTCGTGAGGAGCACCCTTGTACAATATTTTACGGTAAGTGGCCCGTTTTGCTTGCCAGTTTCAATAAGTTGAAATAATTAAACAGTTTTCAGAAGTTCTGTTGCTTGTGCGCACTCAGTGTGTTGATGCAAGATTATCTTTGTTTATGACTTTAAATCTTGTATGTCTGACTATTTGTAGTAAATTAAATGCAATGTTGAACACATTTGTGAGTTTTTACGAGATTGTGGTCTCTGTTCAGTGAGTACGCAGTAGCTGTCAGTGTCGCTCCGTTGAGGATGAATGTGGGCACGGCGCACAGCGAAGTGAATCCAAACACGCGTGTGATGAACAGCAGGGGCATATGGCTCTCCTATGTACTTTGCATCGGTCTGCTACACATCATATTGCTCAGCATACCCTTCGTCAGCGTGCCTGTAGTTTGGACCCTCACCAACCTCATCCACAACATGGTAAGAACTGCTAAACTACATGTGGTTAGCCTTGTGCGTTAGGATTGGACGCTGCATGGTGAGTGTTTGAAGTTTCATAGGTTTAATGTATCCCACATTCTTTTTAAAGAATCCCTGATGTTGTTCCAAACCCATATGACTTCTTACATATAACGCCAAATGAGTTACGTTTCCAAGCTGCTGTTTTTTTTACAACTTTCGTTGTAAGATCAGCTTGGAGATTTCCCAAGATAAATAGATAAAAAGTTTTTATTTTCAGACGAACTGTTCCTTTAAGGGCTCCTTTAGATGCTTAAAATAATCACAAGCACACTGTTCGATGAAGGTCCCTAAGCTGCCAAAATTCTGATAAGACAACATTTTAGCTTGTGAATTTTGGCCCATTTAGCTGCTCACTCTGGTATCTGTAATTTCAGCCAATGGCAGACTTTGTTGCTGTTCTGTATCGCTTTTCTTAGTCGTCCTGTTTCTAAAACAGATCAGCTCTTGCTGCTAAGAGTTTCACAATACCCGCTGATAAAGCTTTGAAGAATTATGCCAAAGGTCGTGATGTTGTCCTTTTATTGTGGCTGTTTTTCTTCCGCAGTGCATGTATATCTTCCTACATACGGTCAAAGGCACGCCGTTTGAGACCCCAGACCAAGGCAAGGCCCGGCTGCTGACCCACTGGGAACAGATGGACTATGGGGTCCAGTTCACCGCCTCCCGGAAGTTTCTCACCATCACCCCCATTATATTGTAAGAGTACTTCCTTTAAATCTGTGCAGTTACAAGCTTCATCCTTTCTCTAATGCTAATTTGTCCCCTGGCATTCAGCACACGCATTACGGAGGCTTTCACAGCTTGCTCTGCAGGACCACGGGCAAGAGTCAGTGATGCTGACATCCTGTGGTGTCTGCTGGCAAGGAGAGCCGGATTTAGAAGCAGTTAGTCAGTCAGTCAGGTCATGTGTTGTACTCCCTCTTCTCCTCTCCTATGGTGAGGTTATATCTGTCTGCTACAGTGAGGGATGAGCGAGTTTATTCCATTTCTGTTGGGTTAAAATGAAACCGGGTTTATTTAGGGAAATGTAATTTAAAACTTTTAAAAATCTTCTTGTCTGTAAAATTGTGATACTGTATAATATTGGTTTGAATTTAATAGCAGTTTATGACCCTTTGTTCACGTTAAGAGTCTTTAAGTCAATGCAAATCATTGTAACCCATTTTCATTCAGTAATGTGACAATACTGAGCGAACAAAATATTTAAATAAGAAAAATAGTTGAGCGGGACTTGATTGTATCTATTTTAAACGATTGAAAAATTGAATTGCTTAACATGACTCCATAGCCCACACTGACTAAAAGACATTATTAGGAAAGGCAGTCATTTCATAAGAAGAGCAAGGTATTGCGTTTTAGGTTATGAAGCAACTCTTATTTATTTCAATAACATGCAATGATGAATCTTTCACAATAAGACCAAACACTTGCCAGTTGATGGGATAAGTTTTAATTTTAGGTTGACTTTCACTCTTCTTTTTATTCGATGGTGTTACAACATGACGAAATCACATCTTGTTCCCATGAAAACATTGTAGCACTGATGCTTTCTCGCCATCTACAGCCTCTCTGCAGCATCTGTGCATCTTGTGTTGCGGTCTGACGCCGGACCCGTTCTTACACTTGTCCTTCTTTTCAACAGGTATTTCCTCACCAGTTTTTATACAAAGTATGACAGGGTTCACTTCATCATCAACACCATTTCCTTGCTCAGTGTGCTAATCCCCAAACTGCCTCAGTTCCACGGCGTTCGGCTCTTCGGAATAAATAAGTACTGATGGGGCCGCAGGACCACACTGGCTCCCGGATCCATTTTATGTCCCGCTGGCTGTATGCCAAAGCACTGATCTTCAGCGGAAGAGGATCTGTTGTGTACGTGACATTGACAGGCAGGACCTTTAAATAAGGACAAACATAAGGCTTCGTCGGATGCTCTGATGTTTTAAGGTCTAAGTGGCCACATAATCTGCTATGGTATCATTTTTAAAGGCGCATTTTTGTATAACCTTTGGTAGATTTACAAACAAATTTGTGGAGTCACCAGCCGG
>JAZGTJ010004530.1:0-21308 GCA_036877575.1 Botia almorhae
CTATCAGCTGAGAGGCAGCCTGACTCGATTAGAGTGTAACCGACTCTTAAAGAAACGATCGAGACTGAATTGAACATTCTCAAACTCATGTCGTTTCAAACCAAAACGACTTTTTTTAATAAATTGTATAATGACTCCAAAACTATTTTATAAGTAAAATGGTGGTGACAGGGTGTTGTAAAGGGGTTGCGACACAACTAACAGGGAACGTTGGCTAACATTTTGTAAAAGTACTCTCAAAGTTACCAAAAAGCATTCTTGTAGTAACGTTTGTAAGACTTTTTCAACACTAAATATCACAATGTTGTTAGTGGGATAAAGCGTTACAGAATTAACGTAAAGCGTTACGTCTAAAACTCTGGACATTTTAAACATTCCTGGAAGAAAATAACACGGTCATTTAGCTAATGGTGAAATGTCTCTTGGCTTCTGCTTTGGAAACAAAATTTACATTTATGGTTTTGGGCAACGCTTCTATTAAAAGTGACTGACATGTTATCACATGTTTGCTGTCTGGTAATCGAACCCATGACCTTTACACTGCTAATGCATTGCTGAGCTACAGAAACACAGAAGCAAAATGAATTGCCATTTGTGCATGCAGTCATTTGCATTGTGTGTTTTATCTTCTTTATTTTGTGTTGTAATAATGAGTTCAATTAAATGGGTCACCTTGTCTCTGGAAATAGTGTCTCTGCTTTTATTTTTTTACTCTTTCCAAAAATGTCTAAATACACCTTTGTGAATCAACACTAATGGATATACTCCAGTTTTAATGTCTTGTTATGACCTGTAGTAGAGTAATACTGTTTGAAAGTATAAAATGTACTCTGTATGTAGGTACACGCTGTATGAAAGCTGATACAAGCGCATGAAAGCGTTTGTTTGAACTCGTGTCGTTTTGTCTTCCAGACTGTCTGTTCAAACTGTGTCCAATGAACAGATACTCGGCCCAAAAACAGTTCTGGAAAGCAGCGAAGCCCGGAGGAAACAACACAACAGACACAGTGCTGCTCAACAAGCTACATGTGAGACAAACTCACACGCGTTTACAGACATTTCATCCCTTCTCAGTGTTTAAGTGCTTCTAGTTTTGAAGCACTTCAAAAGTTCTTATCATTTGTTTATTAGTTTGTGTCTATGTATTGGGCATCGTGTCTCAGTAAAATTCAATTTCAATTCAGTTTTTTTACATATCGCTTTTTACAATGTTGCATTGCTTCAAAGCAGCTTTACATAAAGAAACAAATAATAATAATAAAAACGCAGAACAAATGTCGGACATGTTAATGGTATTATTGCGAATAATATGTGTGAGATGTATAAGACTAACTAGGTATACTAGGTTTATAGTATGTTTGTGAATAAAGGGTTGACCAAACCGATACAGAACCACAAAGTTATTTTAAAAAATCTGGAGTGTGTCTCATTGTGCAAACTACCATTTTTGCGTACGTCAGTTAAACAACAAAGCGCGGAATATGAAACACTGTATGCTACTTGGATAAAAGAATATAAATTTTGTCTACACTTACTGGCTTGGCTTAAAATGTAACCACATTAAATTGATGTGTTACACTGGTGTGTTTTTAGCATGCCGCTGATCTGGAGAAGAAGCAGAATGAATCCGAGAACCGGAAGCTGTTGGGAACGGTGATACAGTATGGAAATGTTATTCAGGTAGGACAGCAGATGGATCAGAGGGATCTCATGCTGGCCAGTACACTTGGCAGAATCAAAGTGCATTGTTGAGTGTTTTTTTAGCACCCGTGTGATTAGCCGAATTCACTACGCTTAATTTTTTTATGCTTAATTTTTGAATGACATCATGAATGACATCATAATCGAAAACGTTGTACGCTGTACGTCTATACAGTGGCTAAAAGCAGATGCATGAAAAAGCTGACTGTTTTATTTTTTTAAATATTGTTTTAAAGATCATTGAAGGAATGCCGGTTCATATGTTTTGTGTTTCACAGCTGTTGCATTTAAAAAGCAATAAGTACCTCACGGTGAACAAACGGCTGCCCGCCCTGCTGGAGAAGAACGCCATGCGCGTGACGCTGGACTCAGCCGGGAATGAGGGCTCGTGGTTTTACATACAGCCATTTTACAAACTCCGCTCTATAGGAGACAGTGTAAGTAAACGCGGTGTACAAATCAGGACCAATCAGGGTCATGTTCTCTGCGTAGATGCCTCCAAACAGAAGAACTGTAGTTATGTACAGATGTATACAACTGTACAGTTGATGTATACAACTGTAGTTATGTACCGACTCCTTAGAAAAAAAGGTTGCTTTTTTATTTTATTACCAAATATATCACACGCAAAGTACTCATGTCAGTACCATCTGAGAACAAAACTGTTCCCCAAACAGCTTTTAGACCAACCAAGCGAATCAAACTCTGACGTCAAACAAACTTTCGTACGCACCAAATTCTCCACAGAGAAAATACCGGGAGTTTTAGAACGGAATGAGCTGTCATCCCAACATGTAAAAGCAAACATCCGAATACATCCAAGATATAATCTAAAAGAAAGAGAATTCCCCTGATGATGTCATTACAAAGGCTCCAGTGAGAGAGCTTCTCTGGGACAAAGCTTGTGTTCCTGAAGGCCACAGCAATGCTTTGAATCCCACCTGGCCTTGTAGGATATAAATAACAGCAGAACCGAGGCGCTTCAGAAGATCAGCTCTGATTCTCTTGAGCTACACGCTCAGAATTCACAAGCAAATGGTACATTTAACTGACTATGTCTGTTAATAAAAGCATAACTTGTTTTGTCCTGGAGGGTATTAACAGCTGTTGTTTGGGTGCGTTATTGCACCCTGTAGGCATTATTCTAAATGATTCTGTTTAGTTGAATCTGTTTTAATACATTTGGTTCACATTAAAAGCGTCTCTGCTTATAGAACAGGTCTCTGGAGTTGTGGGCTGAATTTTTGGACTGGTCTTCTATAAATTTGCTGCCTTTTAACCCCGAACGGATATTTGATGCTGACGAACCCACAGCTCAGCTCTCACTGCTCTGCTGTTCGGATTTACTCTTAGTCACACATGGATGAATGCCAACAGCCATTGTTTTACACCATGTTTTATGTTGCTGCAAAATGTTACCAGTCTCCTGCCAGTATCTCCATTTTATTAGTGCCGCCTGCCAAAGCGATAATCATCATTATTATTATAGCTCATACTTAAGTTGAGGGTTTGTTTAGACGTTTATTGCGCTGTTGCTTTTCCAAACAATTTACTGTTTTAGCGTGACAGATGATAAAATGCGCAAAAAAACACAAAGATTAAAGAAAAGATTCTAGCTGTTTTTAGGGACTGGGATAATGGAGCTCCTCTGATCTCTTAGCAACCGCACGGAACACCCTAGAAATACCATAGCAACCACAAACACCCTAGAAACTGTATAGCAATGTGCTACACCCCTCGAAACTTCATAGCGAAGCCCTGGAAACCAGTCTTGCACTGGCAAGCACCACTCAAATGTTTTTTTAGGAAATCTGGTTTGTGTAGGTGTTAATATTGAACCCTGTGTGTCTGCTTGAAGTGGCTGATTGGATTTTTTTCTGCTTTTAGGTTGTGATTGGTGATAAAGTAGTTTTGAATCCGGTGAATGCCGGACAGCCTCTCCACGCCAGCAGCCATCAGCTGGTGGACAATCCCGGCTGCAATGAGGTTTCATGCTTTTTACTTTTGTGTGTGTGTGTGTGCGCTTGTTTTTCACTGACAAATGTCCTCACAAGGATGATAAAAAGTCACACACACACCTACATTGTGGGGACCAGCCATTGAAACGAATGTGAATATTAAACATACCAAATGAGGCTTATCACAAAATGTTAAGGGTAGAAAGTGTTGTGTGAGGATTAGGTTTAGGGGTAGAGAAGAGAATATACAGTTTGTACGGTATAAAAGTCATTATGTCTGAGGAAAGTCCCCGCAACAATAGCTGTGCAAACCTGTGTGTGTGTGTGTGTTTTGTGGTGTTTTTGTGTGTTTGTGTGTGTGAGTGTGTGTGTGTGTTTTGTGGTGTTTTTGTGTGTGTGTGGTTTTGTGTGTTTTTATGTGTGTGTGTGTGTCTGTGTGTGTGTGTTTTGTTGTGTTTTTGTGTGTGTGTGTGTGTGTGTTTGTGTTTTTGTGTGTTTTTATGTGTGTTTGTGTGTGTGTGTGTTATTCAGTTCTGCTCTTAAAAGACATGTTAACAGAGGAAGATAAATTCTTTCTAACATTATCTATCTGAAGCTGGAATTACGGTCCATGCAGTTAGAGATTTACAAAGTTTTATGCTAATGGTTCATTATTTTGATTTACTTTACATCTCTGCAAGATGTATCGGCGAGGTGAACGAGTGTTTTAAAAAGTGCTAACGCTAAAAAAACAGTAGTTCTGATTCTTCCCTTTAACATAGTCTCTCTCTCACTCTCTTTTCCTCTCCTCAGGTGAACTCGGTGAACTGCAACACGAGCTGGAAGATCGTTTTATTTATGAAATGGAGCGACAACAAGGAAGTCATTCTTAAAGGGGTAGATGACTCACAGATATGAAATGTGACCTAAAGTTCCTCATGTTACTGTTGGGTTTTCAGCTGTGTGACTTTTGGTGTTTGCTGAAACGGTTTTTAGGATGTGACTGTTAATTAGTTCCTGTCTTTCTGGTTGCCAAGGGAGATGTAGTGCGACTCTTCCACGCCGAGCAGGAGAAGTTTCTCACTTGCGATGAACACAGGAAGAAGCAATATGTGTTCTTGCGTACCACCGGCCGCCAGTCCGCCACCTCTGCCACCAGCAGCAAAGCATTGTGGGAAGTGGAGGTAATTGCCCAATTAAAACGCAATAACCTATTTGCCAACGTGAATTAGAAAACATCAGTTTGCGAACACGGAATGCCATGTTGTTAACATCAAGAGTAAAAGTTAGCAGACTAAAAATATTTAACAGTCACCTATGTTAACAGATTACTCTGTTTATTGTAGTTTATTGTAACAGAAACATGCGTTTTCTATAAAGCTGTTTCGAAATAAACTGTATTTTTTTAAAAGCGTTATATAAACAAATGTGAATGGACTTAAATTAAGTGAAATAACAGTGAATTATTAGTTTTTAGCTTTTGACCTTTGACCTAAGTACATTTGATGTCACGTGCTGGTTCTGAAGTCAACTTTCTATTACTATCTGTCCCAAACCCTTTCAGGTGGTCCACCATGACCCGTGCCGGGGTGGCGCTGGCTACTGGAACAGTCTTTTTAGGTTTAAACACTTGGCCACAGGACATTACCTGGCAGCAGAGGTGAGTGAGATGTGTTCTGCTAACTCTGGATCCTCCCCCAGCTGTTCCCAGATCAGCACTAACCTCTCTCACTGGGTAGGGAATCTTACTAACTTCCTTTAGATTTCTCAGCCCTAAAACTGCAGTCTGTAAGATTTTCAACATCGCCCAGTGTTTTCGTCCAGGCCTCAAACCTCCTGGAGCTCACTGTAGCTCATTCACATACCAAATCGGTTAAATCTTACATTGTGCAGCTTTACCCAGAAATGGGGCCTGTTTTTTTCGAACGTGGCTAATTTGGTTAATTATTTGCTATTACTAACTTTTATTATAACTATATCTTCAAGATAAGTTGACATAACTGGGCAGTTTTTGGAATAACCCAGCTACCATGGAACGTTGTCAGAATGTTGGCAAACACACTCTAAAAGATAGCAAAACGTTAAAAATGTTTGAATAACGCTCTTATTATCAAGCAGTAACGTTAATTCAATGCCTAAGAGGAACGTCTAAAAACTAGCATTTTTAACGTGTTTGTAACTTAATGGAAATGTTAGGGAAACATTCCTCAAAATTGTTAGCTGTGAACATGATCTGATGAATCAATCGTATGAAACATCGAAATGTTTATGCCATGATATTCTTAATTTTGTCCAGCTAACCAAGTTAGCCATGTTTGAAGAACGTAACCCTGACTTTCTTAATTGTGCCTTAATAATGAATTTCCAGCTAATCAATCAGTGATAAATTGCCTGCTGATTTAACTGAAGTGTGATTTAATCTGATTTAACTGAAGTGTGTTTACATTCATCTGTTCTCAGGTCAATCCGGATTACGAGCAGGAGTCACAGGATTCACGCTCCTCCGTAAGTGAACTATCAGAGTTTGATCAGTGTTAAATGTTTGTCATTCTTCTGTATGCGTTCATGCTGAGCACTGGAGCGTAACTGCTTGATTTCCTTCCTGCTGTAGGTGGCGGATTTTTCACCCTTTAACTTTCAGGTACTGTCAGTCAGTCATGCTGTTTTTAGTGTATAAATCACCTTCATTCTTAGACTCGCCCTCAGGCTGAACATATAATGACCTTCAGAGTTGCTGTTTTTTGCCTAATGGTAATCAAAACCTGTCTGCTATAATGCTGCCACTCCATTGATTCTTTATGTATTCTATGTATGTATGTATGTATTCTATGCATGTATTCTATGTATGTATGCATGTTATATGTACAGTACCGGTCAAAAGGTTTAGACATGCCTGCTCTTTCTTTGTTGTTGTCATAAAAAGTGGAAAATAGTCAAAAAAGTTTGTGAAATTATTCGAAAATAATTTTAAATAATTATATTAAATAATAATAAATTAAAACATAATTTATCTTAATGTTTTAGATCTTTAATACGAAGTCATAATGTTTGAGATTCTTAAAGATTCAGGTTTTTGAGTTAATTCTTTAATCAACCACAAGGTGTCACTGTAGCTACTTGTAAACCTGTGTGAGCAATAAACGCTATGCACTGCAGCTGCCTCTAGATGGCAGTATAACACCACAGCTCGTTTTTGTCTGCAGCGCTCGCCTTCTGTTGCTAGCATGAAGTTACTTAAGAAGCTTTGTACGTAAATTCCAAGATAATATGTTTATTGAAACTTTTCCTTTGAGTTTCTATGAACTGAAAAAAACTTGTTTTGCTGGAACTCAAATATGCAGAACCGTGTGACGGATGAAAGATTTTTTGTTTCTGTTTTTGCACCTGAGCGCGCAAAAACATTTGAGCACACCGCGCAATTTCCAGTCACATGATACAAATGTGGCACAAATCATGTTTCAGATCAGTTAATGAATAAAGACTGAGATGATTTCAGTCAATTAATCTATAAAATTCTTCATAAACTTCCACAGTCTTCATAATTATTTGGTCTCTGTCTCTCAGTTTCTCTCTCTCTGTCTCTCCATTAGCTGGACCTGGAACATGAAGCTCTTGGGGCACGTCTACGCACACCCAACGAGAAGGTCATGTACACTCTCGTTTCTGTCCCTGATGGCAACGACATCTCCTCCATATTTGAGCTGGACCCCACCACGCTCAGAGGTGGAGACTCCCTCGTACCCAGGTACACACAGAGGCGTATTTGGGTTATACCAATAAAAAACAGCTTTTGTACTTTAAAAAGCTTTATAGAGAGATTTAATAAAGAGCTTGGATTAAAAATCCAACTTTTGGCTTTTGTTGGATCAGACAGACAATGGATGAAGGGTGACAGGAAGTTGAAGAGGGGAGAAAATATCACATTTGTGTGTTTAGGGATTGTGTGCTGTCCACTGTGTCACCGCTCCAATGAAATCCATGTTTCTGGAATTTGATGTGATTCCAAAATGGAACATGTTATATTATTATTATAATTATATATATTATATACATTAAAGGCATCTGTGCAGCTTAGCTTTTTTGGCATAGTTAATTGATTATTGATGTATCAGATGACAGTTTACCGAAATGTCTTTGGGTAAATCTCACAAGATTATCAGACTGGATGTATCTCAGTCTCCTGAGAGAAATAACGAATAGTTTATTCATAATGAAAATGAAACATTTTTGTATGACTTTATTTGACATTTGACAATCCCCTAATCTCATTATCATCAGATAGGTGGTAAGTAAGCTTTGTTTTCATTATATTAACACATTGTGCAGACGTTTCTATTCGAAAGCGACTTACAGTTCAGTACATTCAAGTTATACATTTTCTCTCTGAGAATCGAACCCACAACCTTTTGCCCTGCTGATGCAGGAGCTACAGCTAAAGGAGCATTATGTAATATATAATTTCTGCATTTACATATACATACATTATCCATAGCATTCATTTTGCCATACATACATTATACACATTTATAATAAACAGTACTTTTTATTGAGGGTGAATTATGACCTATGAAGTACATTTACCTCATTAGACCACAAAATGTGGTCATTAAGTGTGTGCAGAGAGGCAGATTCAGGCGATTCAGAGTAATAGGGGTAATATAAGATTCCTGTTAATGAGGGTTTAGACCGAAGACTGTTCTGTAATCACATTTAGAATCTTTAGCCCCTAATTATGGATGTCAGCGCTCACCAAACGTTACACAATGGTTTTGTTATGTTTTTAGGCCCGCTGGACAGATCCAGTTGTGTATCTAGTTCATACTGTGGATTGGCATCATGGAAAAGCTGTAGTTTTAAAAATGTCCTGCCAAACATCTCCTGCTTTTGTCTGGGTTTCGTGATGAGTTCTTTGTTGCTCGTCTTTATGAATCATTCGCAGCCGAGCCACAGAACTTGGAAAATTCACACGCCCTTTAGGTTCTGTTCTCAGAAAACGCTTCCAGGGTGGAGTTGGCACGTGTCGCTGTGTGTGCGCGCACTTCCCTCCTCCAAATACCTGCAGATTCCCACTGTTCCTGTTGAAAATAGTGAGGAAAGTCCCGGCAAGGCTCAAAAGCGGGAAACCAGGGTCATTGGGTGTCTGTGCCAGGGTGATATCTTTCCAAATCTTTCCATGTTTTCGAAACATGTCATCGTAGAAGCCAGATGTTGCATAACCATCCCCCACATATTCCCTTTTATATAAGCCAACGTTCGGAAAGTGTTTGTTTAATGAAGTAATCATCCTCCCCCAGAAACAGAACAGTGAGGGGATTTCAGCTTTGCGTTGCAGCAAGACGAGACCAGTCAACAACGACACGCTATCATTGTGATATTATTCAGCATTTGATTTTATTTGTGTGAGATTTCATTGAGAATGTCACAAAAAAAGTAATTTCACCAAAAACAACGTCGGGCAAAAAAAGGATTTATTATTTATTAATATTTAGTTAGTAAGTTATTTAGGTTTAGTTTAATGTTTTGAAAATAATTGCCTTCGTATCAAACATAATTTTGTTCATGTACAATTTTCTGCATTTATTTAGATTAGCCCGTGACCCAGAATTGCTCTTGACAGGTTTAATTCACACATTTTACTGGTTCATGTGAGTATGAGCTGATGATGTCATGATGGACATGGGCATGCTTGTGTCTCTTGGATCAATAGCTGGTTTTGTATAATGAGCCTGTGGGCTTTTGAAGCCTTCATTGAACATTGATAACATGTTTTGAGTGGATTTCATGCTAAGCTGTTTTTAGAACGGTCATGTGTGTTGTAAGATGACTTGTGGTATTGTCATCTTGTGTGTGTGTGTTTGTGTGATAATCTTTAAGTTAGACACTAATATAAATGTTCAGAGTCGTGACTACAAGCTGTGACCTAACATAACCCTCTTCTGTATTTTCACACACACGCATACACACACACACACACACACACACACAATGTCCTCTTTCACTGTACAGAAGGCAGTAGATGTTACTAATTAGTCTAATGGAGAATCGAGTACGCACAAATACAAAGGTGAGTCTGTAAGAAAGGTGATTATGCAACCGTAGTAAATATACAGTCAGTGTGTGATGTGGTGCTTGTGGCCGTGTAAGTGTGTGTGAGTCCACCATGTGATCAAAAAGTGTCTTTTCCCTCACATATATTCATCTTTTTATGACGATATGAACTGACAGAACTATGCTACTGAACTATTACCTCACTCAGTATGTTTTTTTAACAATATTATGCATTAATTTTGCCGTTTATGCCTCCTCGCCCCCATAATTATTTGGCGCGCAATATGACGCAGACGGCTGCTGCGCTCAGCCTTGCTGGAATTTATTTTTAACAATCGTTATGTACTTTTTAAACATGCAGGGGTGGGGTGCTCGACTCTTGGGTCACGTCAGCTCACATGACTGTTGCCTGTTCAGTGTCTGACATGAGCCATATTCATAAAGTCATGTGAGCAACCTCATCCAATCGAATATGACCAGAAAATCGGAATTATGTTTGATCAGTATGCACGTTCCCTGTGAATCGAACCCACAACCCTTTGAGCTACATAGGAACACTGTCGTGCAGTGTGAACGTTGTACACAGCATAGGAGAGTGTTGTGAACGCATGCATGCTTTTAGTGGCTGTTTACACACCTCACATTCAAATACGCTTTAAAACGAAGGTGAGAGAGCCAAACAATGGAAGCATTAACAGCCAGCAGTTCTGTGTGTGTGTGTGTGTGTGTGTGAACTGCATTTACTGCTCTGTCTAGCCTCAGGCATGTTCAGCGTTACCGGTTTGAATAAACGCAATGACCTCTTCGAAAGTTTGCGTTTAAATTGCCCAACCACACGCACCACCGTGTATTTTTTAAACTTGTTATCTAAGAAATATCTGAACATATTGCAACTGCATGCAAACAAACTCGATTGAATTTTCTCAATCTGTGTAATTAAGGAACACCACCCCTACATTATGACCCCGTGTCTGTACCTAGGTCAGTGGGTTTGTGGCACAAATGTCTTAGAAGCAATAGAAGCTTCTGTCAATAGAAGCACTGTCTGATCTCAGACAATCATATCCTCTTATTTGTAGATTTCAGCACCACATGAGGTCAGAGGTTAGGGAGGTCAGACTGACCTGATGTCTTGAAATGAATGACTTTTATAGGTGCTCACATGACTTCCTTAGTACAAAGGCAGTTTTTTTCCCCTAGAGCGCCTGCAGGGTAAAATGAAATTATTTGCCCCTTAAATGCGACCCCAGATGGCCCCTCTCTCACGCAGGAATTTGCACTGTCCAATGATTAACTCTGTGGCTTTAAATTAAGGGCTATAGGGTGAAAACACGCATGCAGTATCATGTATTAATAAGGCTGTGTTTTTACTCACCTACATACTTATCCACAGTATTTCCTAACTGAAACCTGTTGTTGTTTGTTCCTGAGTTTTTTTTGTGTGTCTTTTTTCATCCCGTCAGGAACTCATATGTCAGACTGAGGCACCTTTGCACCAACACATGGGTCCACAGCACCAATAACCCCATTGATAAAGAGGAAGAGAAGCCAGTGATGTTACGGGTGGGTGCTGATTTTAACATTTTAATAGACTAGTTATAGTTAATAGTTACTAGTTAATAATTCTAGATACAAAATTGATTAAAATACATGTTTATTTAATGGGTTGAGTTGTTATGTTGCTTATGTTACCTGTCTGTTTCCTGTCTTCCCAGATTGGCACATCAACTGTCAAAGAAGATAAAGAGGCCTTTGCCATAGTGCCAGTCCCTCCTGCGGAGGTCAGGGACCTTGACTTTGCCAACGATGCCAGTAAAGTGCTGGCATCTATTGCTGGAAAACTGGAGAAGGGCACCATAACCCAGAATGAGAGGAGGTACGAGTACACAGCTGTGAGGAGCGCCGGGTGATAAGAGAGCAGATGTAATTAAGACTGTTCTGCCAGAGGGCTGGGTGCAATATTGCATGTTTACGACATTAATTTAAAGAGCTTTTTATTTGGTCATTAAGTTCCTTAAAGAGGGTCTTCAGACCTCAGTAGCAAAAATCACGGTAGAACCATCAAGTTCAACTCCGTTCTGTGAGCTCGTTTAAACGGTCACATTCATGGATGAATCAACACAGGTTCAATTGGATTAAACTGGAATGTGGAACCACCGCTGTGAAGAATGGCAAAAATGTTCCAGCACTTAAGTGGAAAATGAAGGATTTTGTCTTTAATAAGTACGGTTTAGTGTTTGACCAGGCGTTATAATCAGCGTGACCTTGTTCTCTTTGTGGATTCTGTAGGTTTGTCACTAAGCTTCTGGAGGACCTTGTGTTTTTCGTGGTGGACATTCCCAACAACGGGCAGGATGTGCTGGAGATCATGGTGAACAAACCGAACCGTGAGCGCCAGAAGCTCATGCGCGAGCAGAACATACTGAAACAAGTATGACTTTCTTCAGCGTTTGTGCACCTTCAGTGTTTATGAGAGTTGATCTTCAGACCTTCTGCATCTCATTGTGCTGATATTAACAGCAGAAACACTCCAATCGTGCCTGCTGTTGTGGTTTTGCAGTTGTGATGCTCACATGCTACGGATGCGTGAAACGGGCCTAATGCAGTGTGATGTCATCAAGTTTTCTGGATCTGTAGTTGTACATGATCTTGTAGCTGTTTGTGGACTTTGCAGGGTTTTAGTATATAAGTCATTATTTATACAGTTGCAGAACTATAAAACGTTTTTAGATATGTAAAATGTTTTAAGGTTCCTTGCTCAGAATTACTCTGAAGATAAGTGTTTATTATACAGTTGATGTGGAGCAATAAGATCTCGTGGTGGGCGGGGCTACTCGGCTATAATGAGTAAAACGTCCCATTACTTATTATGGTCACGGTCGATTGGGACTCAAAAACTCAGAGTTTTGGGCTGTGGTAATCAATGAACTGTCTTCATTGTCCCTCAGATTTTTAAGCTGCTCCAGGCTCCATTCACAGACAGCGGCGATGGCCCAATGTTACGCCTGGAGGAGCTGGGTGACCAGAGACACGCCCCCTTCAGGCACATCTGCAGGCTGTGCTATCGTGTGCTACGACACTCACAGCAGGACTACAGGAAGAACCAGGTGGGTCTACAGGAACATCTACAGGAGCTTCACGGGTTCAGACTTCGACACCCTGGATAACAAGCGATGATGCCTTTAGCAGATGCTGAACAAACTCGTTCTAAAAGCTCCAGTGATAAATAAACTGCTGGTGAAAAAACTTCAAGCGCCTTCAATCGCTCTCAGATACAATCATGAGCGTTTCGATGTTATCTCAGCTTGCAGACATTGGTGTGACTTCCTGTGGTTTCCAACATTACACATTTCTAATGAACACTTTTCAAATTCTTCAAGCGTTTTTGATTTGAGAGTTGATTTGTATTACAGTGGAGAGTTCAACAGGCTGGCTTTAAATATTTTCCTGTCATTTTCAAACAGATTCTTCAGTGTGGTTGTTTAATTAGAACAGAGCAATTTTGACATCGTGGATTAAACCCCCCTAACTTTGACTGCCCTAAAACATGTTTATATAATAGGCACAACTAAGCAAAGTTTGTTAAAAATCATTTGTGCTCTTTTTTTGATGATCATCATTTAAAATGTTTTCATATTTGTTCTTGTATGATTTATATTTTAAAATGCTAAGATTGGTAGGTTGACATGAGAAAACGTCTAAAACCAGTGATAACATAACACAAGTGGCACAAACAAATGATGGTAAAAGTTTTATTGTGACCCTCATAAAGTAAACGTTCCACAATATTTAGTTTGGCCAACTACAATTTTATTTTTTAAAAACTATATGTATGTATATATTTTTTTATTTTATTTGTTTGTGTAAATATCTAAGCACAAACTGACCATATCAGAGAATGGGTGACAGGCTCGATATAATATATATCGATATGTATATAGTATATAATATACATACATACATACCTACATATATATATAATGCGTGTGTGTGTGTGTGTGTGAAATATATATGAATCTCTATGAATCTCTTTATGCTCTCTGTCCAGGAATACATCGCCAAGCAGTTCCGCTTCATGCAGAAACAGATCGGCTACGACGTGCTGGCCGAGGACACCATCACGGCCCTCCTCCACAACAACCGCAAACTCTTGGAGAAACACATAACGGCGGCCGAAATTGACACATTTGTCAGCCTTGTGAGGAAAAATCGTGAACCGAGGTGGGAGGGAACACCACAAACTGATCTGTTGTGCTGTATCTAAAAGTTTGAGCGGAACAGTTTAGCATTATCTGCTTACATAATTGTCACACACAGACATACGCACACATACACACATACTATATACACAGACTGATGTGTTTTAATGTGTGGTGTATATTCAGGTTTCTGGATTATCTGTCGGATCTGTGTGTGTCGATGAATAAATCCATTCCTGTGACTCAGGAACTGATCTGTAATGCAGTGCTCAACCTCTCCAACGCCGACATCCTTATAGAGACCAAGTGAGACCACGTTTGGGCTTTTCTCCGACACAAATATAAAATAATTTGGATTTGTTTTGATCTTTTTTGTCACCGAATTGTTTAAAATGTTGCCAAATTTGCACGCTTCCATTTGAAATCATTTCTTTGCATGACAGCGCTGTGTGAAATTGCTCTCTCTCTCTCTCTCTCTCTTGTCTCAGACTAGTGCTCTCTCGGTTCGAGGTGGAGTCTGGAGAAGGTCCTGTAGAGACAGAAGAGGATGAAGAGGAGGTGTGGTTGTTCTGGAAAGACAGCAATAAAGAGATCAAGAGTAAGAGCATCAGAGAGCTGGCACAGGACGCCAAAGAAGGCCAGAAAGAGGATCAGGAAGTCATTAGCTACTACAGGTCAGCCATCAGTTAAAGGGCAACAGGAAACCATTAAAGGGTCAAAGGTTATCGGAGCAAAGCCAAAGAATAACATAACCTGTTGATTAACACGGAAACCTTTTTTGTAGGTTTCTAAAACTCCATCCAAAACTGTAAAACTGTTGTTGTAAAACAGTAATGTGCTAAATGTGAATTATTTTTTATGCAGCTGTTATGACCTTAAATTATGAATGATAAATGAATTGAGAGACTGCATGGAATATTTGTATTTTTAAAAATTCCTCTCACCGTTTGGACCAAAATTAAAGATGATTGATGATAATGTTCCTTGTACATTTATGTAAAAACCTATAATATTAATTTTATAGTCTACAAAACAAAGCTTGTGAATTCGAGTCATTTACGTAATGTAAAATATAAAATTAAATTTAAAAAAAAGAGTCACTTTAATGGAAAATGTCTTTAATTAAAGAGTCACTTTAATGGAACAAGAACATCAGTTCTTTTCCATCACCCGGTTTCCTGGTCCACTTTCTCCTCAGATATCAGCTGAACCTGTTTGCGCGGATGTGTTTGGACCGACAGTACTTGGCCATTGAGAAGATCTCGGGCCAGCTGGATGTGGACCTGATCCTTCGCTGTATGTCAGATGAAGACCTGCCGTATGACCTGCGAGCCTCCTTCTGCAGGCTCATGCTTCACATGCACGTGGACCGAGATCCACAGGAGCAGGTCATGCCTGTAAAATATGCCAGGCTGTGGTCCGAGATCCCATCCAAAATCGCCATTGATGAGTATGTTGGAATTTCTAGATGTTCTCTCATAAATAGCTGCCGAAGTTTTCCTTGAGACATTTGCTGGTTATTGTACTTTTGTCAAACAAACAAGCAAACTTTTGTTTATTTAATGTTGTGTTTTTGGTTCAGTTATGATAATGACGGAACCACCCGAGACGAGATAAAGGAACGTTTTGCGCTCACTATGGATTTTGTGGAAAACTACCTCAGAGATGTGGTTTGTCAAAATGTTCCTTTCTCTGACAAAGAGAAAAACAAACTCACTTTTGAGGTAAGCCATCTGTCCAGTGAGCGGAAGCGTTAGAAATGTGGGCCGTTTTGGACTCGGCTAATTCTTTGTCCTTTTGTTTTTATAAGGTTGTGAATTTAGCAAGAAACCTCATTTATTTCGGCTTTTACAACTTTAGCGATTTGTTGCGTCTAACAAAGATCCTGCTGGCCATTCTGGACTGTGTTCACGTCAGTACCATCTATCCCATCAACAAAATGGAGAAAGGGGATGAATCCAAAAGTAATTGACTACTGCTTGATCTATATACTGCTGTGTATATGTCATACTAAAGTTTGAGCAGGTGACTGATAAGTGAGGTCCTTGAATGACATTCCTATCAAACAATCACTGGTTAATACCAATCCCTAACCTTAAAGATAGACCTGGAATTAGAGGGATGTTATGGACAAATGTATATGAATGATGTTGAAGTTTCTTATCCAAGGCCTTTGCATGGACTCGAACCTTAAACCTATCTCTAAAATTTGATAGGTAGATAGGAACGTTATTACAGGATAAAATTTCATGGAAATTTGTTACAAAAACACGTGATAGATCTTTTCTATCCAAGAAGTTTTAACAATTTCTTGTTCCTCTCAGGTAGCAATGTCATGAGATCCATCCATGGTGTTGGGGAGCTGATGACCCAGGTGGTGCTAAGAGGTGGAGGGTTCTTACCTACGACCCCCACAGCTCCCCCAGATGGTGACGTGGTTAAGACCCAGACCGAGCCAGAAAAGGAAGACATTCTGGTGATGGACACCAAGCTGAAGATCATAGAGATCCTACAGGTTATCAGAAACTCATAATGCCCCCCCTCTGTAGAAATAAAGAAAGAATTAAAAGAGATTTAACAAATAAAATCTTAAGGGAGAAGAAAAAAGAAAATGTAAAGCATTTTAAAGTTTGCTTAATATTTGTTGAGGTAGAACAGATCCCAACCATATTTCATTGCTTTTTGTAGGCCTAATGAACATATAAACCAACTAGTTTATTTACATCTTGACCTATTTCAAAGACCTGTGTGGTTTCTGTTGTTCAGTTTATTCTCAACGTACGACTGGACTACAGGATTTCCTGCTTGCTTTGTATCTTTAAGCGGGAGTTCGACGAGAGTAATTTGCAGACAGATGCCGTGTCTGCAGCAAATGCTGACGGGCCTAATAGTATTCCTGGTGAGCTCCCATCCTTGTCTTAAACAGGATTTGCTCCTGAGTTATTCTGCAGCTTGTTTTAGTGTTTCTGTTGATTTCACAGCTCTGGACTTTGAGAACATCGAGGAACAAGCAGAAGGAATCTTTGGTGGAAGGTGAGCATTATCAGATTTGAACATGTGAGATGTTTAAGGTGCTTATACAAGTTCTAAACCATTTGTCTGCACCCAGTGAGGAGAACACGCCTCTGGATCTTGATGACCACGGTGGCAGAACGTTCTTGAGGGTTCTGCTGCACCTCACCATGCATGACTACCCTCCACTTGTTTCTGGAGCATTGCATCTTCTCTTCAGACACTTCAGTCAGAGACAGGAAGTGCTCATGGCTTTCAAACAGGTATCTAACATATGGCCACAAATCCCAATTAAAGGTCCACTGATAACTTCATTAACAAACAATACACCAGTATTAGACTTTTATACAAAAGTGAACGTTTGTGTTGCTGACACCATTGCTGGACTTTAAAGGGACAGTTCACCCAAAACTATTTTTTTTCTATTATTTGCTTACCTCATGTCATTCCAAACCTGTATGACAGACAGCAGAAGATATTTTGAGAAATGGTTTAGTTTTTGTTCATACAATGGAAGTCAATGGGTGCCACTGTCATGTGGTTACCAGCGTACATCAAAATATCTTCTTTTGTTTGGAACGAAGGTGAGGGTGAGTAAATGATGGAAGAATCTTCATTTTTGAGTGAACCATCCCCTCAACTTGATCTTTCTTTGCACCCACTGTAGGTTCAGCTTCTGGTCACGAGCCAAGATGTTGACAACTACAAGCAGATCAAATCGGACCTTGACCAGCTGAGATCCAATGTGGAGAAGTCTGAGCTGTGGGTGTACAAGCGGCAGGGAGATGACATGGATGGGGGGGATGGTCTTCCTGCAGAGACCGACCACAAAAAGAAGGTGCTGACATTTTTGATTGATTTGGCATCATTCTGAAAGCTTGAACTACAGAAAAGCTTAAATAGCAAATTTAAATTCATGGGTAAAAACAAACAGCTCTTGATGCCTGTAGCTGTGTAGGATGACTTTAAATAAATCATTTACACTGTATCGCACAGCAGCGGTCATATTTAGCCTTGTGTCTGTCTGCACCTTATGTAGAGAGACTCCAGCTCAGACAAAAAGAAGTCAGATGGAAACAGCAGTGACAATTACAGGGACGTCAAAGAGGTAACGAGTTTTTTGGCGCATTCGCATTCAGCTGTGTAGCATAAGGTCACCGATATGCAGTCGTTGATGGGACCAGCCACCATGAACATTAGCAAAGCTAATTATACAGCATCTAATGACACGTCTGGAGGAAATCGTGCATGCTGATGGCTAACGGATGTAGAAGTCACTGTATCAGAGCGGGTCACAGAGATGTGACACTGTCTGCTGGAGTTGATTCTGCATTGATCTCTCTGATCTTCTCTCTCTAGATCCTCCTGCGTCTCAGTAAACTGTGTGTCCAGGAAGGACCATCGGGGAAGAAGAGTAAGAAACAGCAACAGAGGCTCCTGAGAAACATGGGAGCCCACTCTGTGGTCCTTGAGCTCCTGCAGATCCCCTATGAGAAGGTGCTGTTGTCCTCTAAATGGAGTTCCTATACATGTATTGTTGTATTGAGGTGTATTGAACTTGTTCATAGAAAGTGGCGTATTAATAGTTACTTTTAACTTGTTCATCGTTCTAATGTTGGTGGTAATGAGCAGTAATACATACAGTGTTTTGCAGGGTGAGGACATCCGAATGCAGGAGATCATGAAATTGGCCCACGAGTTTCTTCAGAACTTCTGTGCAGGCAACCAGCAGAATCAAGCCCTGCTCCACAAGCACATCAACCTGTTTTTAAACCCCGGGGTGAGCATCTCTCAGTCTTACACACAGACTGCTGCATTGCGAGATTGTTGGTGATATCTGATGTTTCCATTGTGCTTCATAAAAAAGAAATTCTAGATGATCCTCATAATGTTTCATAATTCATCCTCATGGTGAGACTAATGGTGTTGTGTCTCAGATTTCTGTTTTTTGATATACAAATGTGCTTAATGTATTATCGTGGTTTATGTGACTTCTTACATGAAGAGACGTCTGTAGTTTTTGTGCCTGATAAAGACAATAGCATGCAAAGAGAAGGACCTCAACATTTAACCCACAGACCTCAATAACAGTGATAACGTACAAATCAAAAACATCACCACACAACAAAAACCCAACAGTGATGACAAAAATGGCAACGACAGCGTAAATAAAAGTTGCAAACAGTAAATCACAGTATTTGTGTTTTTTTAAGATACAGTTTGTTAGATGTTTGTTAGATTAGTTTGTTTAGCTTAGAAACAAATACTTGGCTAGTTTCATTAGTTGAACGATTGACTGGATTGTATTTGTTCAAAAAAATGATTGTATTTTCATTTCCTCACAACCTTTTCATGCCAAATATTGTTTGTTTCTATGGCTAAAGTCTAGAGAAAACAAGAAGAGTGAAAAACAAAATCACCAAAATTGCATGGCGAGTACAGTCTTGTAGGAAGCTGCTGAAATTAGCCCAAAAAACTTCATAAGCAAACATTCAAGGAGACCAGATGTGTAGAAGTGAAATACAGCTGTTCTGATTGTATGAAAATCTGCAGAGACATCTGGCACATATTTTGTGTGGGTTTACTTATAGCGAACTGTCTTTTTTGGTCTTTGTAGATTCTGGAGGCCGTCACCATGCAGCACATATTTATGAATAACTTTCAGCTGTGCAGTGAGATGAACGAGCGTGTGGTGCAGCACTTTGTCCACTGCATTGAGACCCATGGCAGGCACGTGCAGTATCTGAAGTTCCTACAGACCATCGTCAAGGCCGAGAACAAGTTTATCAAGAAATGCCAGGATATTGTCATGGCCGAGGTGCTGAATTAACTTTTCGATTGTTTGAGAGCCACTTTATTTGTTTCTAGTAGGAGTCGAACCTGCGACCTTCCTGGTTTAAACCCAGATCATTAACTACTAGGTTCCATCCTGCTTTTTCTTTCCGCAGCTGGTGAACTCTGGGGAGGATGTGTTGGTCTTTTATAATGACCGAGCATCCTTTCAGACTCTGGTCCAGATGATGCGCTCCGAGCGTGACCGCATGGATGAGAACAGCCCCCTCATGTATCACATCCACCTGGTGGAGCTGCTGGCCGTCTGCACGGAGGGGAAAAACGTTTACACCGAGATCAAATGCAACTCTCTGCTGCCATTGGACGATATTGTCAGGGTGGTTACTCACCAAGACTGCATCCCTGAGGTCAGTAGAGTTTCCATAGCGATGGCTTAATAAAATCAATGTTTTCTCTGTGTAGATGGTGCTTAGACAACTTGTATCTACACCATCTTGACTGAAGATTTGTCCCTTCTCAGGTGAAAATCGCTTATATAAACTTCCTAAACCACTGCTACGTGGACACAGAGGTGGAAATGAAGGAGATCTACACCAGCAACCACATGTGGAAGCTCTTTGAGAACTTTCTGGTCGACATATGCAGGGTAACAAAGTCTAAACCAGGGTTTTTTTTTAACCCTAATGAATAATACTTTGGGTGTGAAGTCCCCCGAAGAACCAGTAACAAACATTGCTCATGAGCTGTAACGTTTCATTGGTTATTTTGAATCGAGTGTGTGTTTGTTGGTTTATGTGAGAGCTGGAGTTTCTTAACCAAACGTCTACGGTTGGTTTGGTGAATCGGTGTGTTCTGACTGTACACGCTAAAGTAAATGACTCAAGCTCATGATAATTATGTCTCTTGTTTTAATTGTATTGCACCCAGGTCTGCAACAATACCAGCGACCGCAAGCATGCTGACACAACTCTGGAGCGCTATGTGACGGAAACTGCGATGAGCATTGTGACGACTTTCTTCAGCTCCCCCTTCTCCGACCAGAGCACTAGTTTACAGGTAATGACCTCAACAAATAAACACTATGTACTATAATCTTAAAACACTTATACAACACATATATGTTGTAGGAGCGTTTTGACATTATATATAGTACATTATATATAGTACATACACACTCACATATACGTATATAAATGTTAATGTTATATAATCTATATTCTATTCTGACGTTATCTAATCTGTATCTGTAAAATGGTCTCTAGGACAACAACAAACTGACATGTTAGTTCAATTTTATTGCTAAACGATATCCTGCTGGGAAAGATCTTTGTGTTGTATTACGCAAAGACCAGCTCTAATTTTCCATTTCAAATAAAATGTTGTTTTCAATTGCCGCATTCCTCTAACCCCCATTTGCATCTTTGGTTTCTGCTGAGGTTTGATTTCTTTGAAATAATAAATTGTTATCTTGTTTCTCTGAACATTGCTGCCATAATCATGTTGCATCATTTTTGATACGTGGACAAAAAAAACACCCGTCGGATATTATCTAAACCTCTTCCCCCCTTCATGCACAGGTGGCCCGTCATATGTACGTAAGTATCTGTACAGTAAATGC
>JAZGTJ010004531.1:0-30559 GCA_036877575.1 Botia almorhae
ACAACCTAAAATTGTTAGCTGAGTATTGTTTCCAACAATTGTTTTTTTGGAGAAAATTTTGTACAGCACTTCTTATATTATTGCCTCTCTATAATGAGTCACTTTATTGTTTTCCTCACCGTGAATGTCGACGGGTATGTCGCTTTGGATAAAAGTTTTTGCTAAATGTAAAATGTAAAATGTAAATAATATCTAATAACATATTTATGGTAACAAGAAATATTTACTAGAGCAAAAAGTGTGACGACTGCTCTCAGTCAGCCCTATATAAAAATATTTCCCTGGATTGACTGAAATTCACAATAAAATGATGAGTTTTACATCCCTATGAATATTTAGTCTGGTTTGCAAACTGCTGCATCTCTGGTACTTACATGGGGCCCATATAGCCTGGTGCGCATATGCATTCCCCTGTCTCGTGATGGCAGGTGGCACCATTGAGGCACTGACACTGCAGCTGGCAGCCCTTGCCATAGTATCCAGGCTCACACTGATCCTCGCACCGCCAGCCCTGGTAGCCGTCTGTGCAGACACAGGCTCCTGTGATGGGGTTACACAGGGCCCCGTTCTTGCACTGGCAGCGATTGCTGCAGTGAGGCCCCCAGTAGCCACTTTCACAACCTGATACACAGAGGAAAAGAACAGAGGCTTTTTATATTAGGTACGACTCTTCTGACTAAAATGCTACCGTACCCCTGCCAGAATTATTAAGGGTGATCAGAACAAAGTGGAGGACTGGCAACCTGTCACACGTTGACAGAATTGGCCACGTACAAGATTTGTAAAGTCGTAGAATTTTATTGCTGATCGTATGCAAAAGCAAACAGCTTTGTACAGTGTTCTGTCAATACAAGTGAATCCCTCTTGAAAGTGGGGATTAGCTAAAGCATAGATTGTTTACATGCCCTCATATATTCTCCCTAAATTATCAATGAGCCAATACAGGCACCTAATCTTAAAATGCACCTACAGAGGCCCAGAGAGGCCATAAAAGACCGACACAGTATTTCTTGTGATATTAACAAACATAAATAGAGCCGTAACCACCACAGATCACAGACAAATACCCCCAGTCTAGTTGCGTACTAGCATAAATGTGTCTCTATGGTGATTGCGAGGTTACCTCACATCCTAAAAACATAGTGTTAGCTCTCAAGTTAATCGTTCTGCTACTAATGAACTAGTTTTACATTTACCTGATGGATTTGTGCAGGCCAAGTATGGTGAATCAAACTCTGAATTGTGTCGCCTGCATTTAATCCATCCATGTAGTACACACACGTTGGAGTACTAAGTTGTGAACACACACCCAGAGCAGTGGGCAGCACTGTGGCACCTGGGGAGCAACTGGGGGTAAGATGCCTTTCTCAAGGGCACCTCAGTGGTTTCCTCAAACCAGTGACCTTCTGGTCCAACTCTCTAACCAGTAGGCACAACTGTAAATTTAAGGGAACGTTCATATAAGAGCTTAACAGCTCAAAGGTACAATGGGATAGAAAGTTCTAAATTAACCCCGTGGGGTTTGAACCGTTTAACCTTCCAGAATCAGTTCAGAGCTTTAACCACGAGCTGTTCAACAAACTTCAGGCACTTGGCTGAACCCTGAAGACTGATTTAAAAGTAGATAAGGACCTAATGAGGACTGTTTGCACTGAGACAACAGCATCCGGCGTCAGTGCCAGACAAACACGAGGTGGATGATGATCAGCGCTTTGAGAAGACAGCTTGGCACAATGGGGGGTTGTGGAACATCCTGGCAGCGTGGTGAGTCTTTCCGGAGAGGTGCGATGCGGGCCGCGTTAAGCAGCTCAAAGAGGGCGGGAGTCACGTTATTGATTTGAGTAAATCTGCCATAGATGAGTTCTCCTGTTAGTTGAGCTCTCATGCCACACAAATGACCGGAGCGCATTAAAGGCGGGAAATCCACGGGAGGTCAGCGGAGAGAGATGAGCAGCTCGTCTTCTGCTCCGATCACAACCAATCATCACTCATCACTCTCTCTTCCCTGCTCTCCTACACTGATGAGAGAAAAAGAGGAGAAAAACACAACACATCCACTGCTTGCCTCACCCGCCGGCCCCTGGACCTCGTCAACTCCCCATCAGCCTCAAAGTGAGCGTCTCGCTTTCAACAACCTCATACTGAGTCTCAAACACTTCCCCTCCCATTCAACACGGCAAATCCACTCCGCTTCCCCTTCCAGTCCACCCGGCCATTCTAAATCACTGCGGAGGAGGACAAATAAAAATCTAGACAGAGCTTAATTTGCAGAAGTCTTTTTCTCCGGGTTTCAGAAGCGGCACAAAACGTTGCTATTGAAGATTCAAAGCCTCTTTTCCCCCCACACAGAGACGTCTCAGCACATTTCTGCCTAAAGCCCATTATCTTTGGCCCGTCTCATCTGCGTTTAGTTTTTCAGACTCGTCGTGGCCAGACTCTCACTGCGGGCCCTTTGACAGCATTTAGCTGTGATTAAAAAGTCAGAGTTCACTTGATGCCACGGGCAAGGCTGTAAAACACACAAAGTCTTATTCCTGTTTCTATTTATGTGAAGTATCTGAAGGAAAGCTTCCATTAAGATGTGCCCTATCAGTGAAAAGAAAGAGGGGGAGTGAATACCGAACAATTTTAGGTTGTAAGAACCTTTCCCTAATGTTTCCATCAAGTATAGAGCCGTTAAAAATGACATTCTGAAAGTTCTACAAACGTTCAAAATGTTTTTTAGTCATTGTATTAACGTTTTTGCTTGGTAACGTTTTGTTCTACTAATATTACGGCAAGAATGTTTTCGAGAACTTTGAGAGAACTTTTACAGAACATCAGCAACATTCTAAAAACGTTCCCTGTTAGCTGGGTAAGGTCCCCCGCGGGGCAAATGGACATTGTGCACTTGCGTGTGGGCAGAGACTTCAGGGTAATACATGAAACGGGCGACCTGCAATGCAACCCTTATTAAAAGCACTCAGCGCGGTACAGGCTAATCAACAGTGTTCGCTCTGGGACACAACCTATGCTCTCCCTCACAACAGCGCGTGTGTTTGTGTGCTGTACTGTGATAAACAGAGAAATCTAATGGTCTGATCTGATCATGTGTATGGAAAGATCTCAGATTAGGGCAGCTCCTTGCACATTCCTGGGAGAACAGAGGCGGAGAAATTTATAATGTAATGTTCTCACTGAAGCTCTCCCACAAGCAGTCTAGCAAGTCTGTACTAGACTGTCCTTATTACTTAAAATCATTTCTACTACAGGGCTGCTTCCAAAATTATTAAAGCTGGAAAGAAAAACATGTATTTTGGTGCTCTGTTCTGCCTAGAGCTGCGTTCGCAACTAAATAAACGAACATCACATAAGCTAATTAGTGAGCGTACATTGTTGTATTTTTTGTGAAGACAAAATATCTCTCGTGTGAAATGAACAGCAAACCCTGCTCATGCCGTCTGTGTTTGTTTTGAAGTTGTTTTGAGATTTAAAGGTGGGGTAGACAATTTTGAAGGGGCTAGCAAGAGCAAGCTAGCTTTTAAAGCATAAGATGCCGGCCACCGTTTAGAGAGCCCTGTAAAGCCACGCCTCCTCCAACACATGAACACATACATCATTTAAAAGGCAAGTAGGACCGAATGCAATGATTGGGTGAACATTTAAATAAATATATTAAAATATAAACATATATTTATTTACCATCATAACAAAAATGTTTCTGGAAAAGATCGCCTACCCTGCCTTCATTTCACACATTCTGAAGCCGAACAAACTTGTTTGAGTTGTCCAGTTTCCATATTTGCCCTTTTCATCATCCGGTAGCTGGACTGCAGCCGTCTAAATTTGTGTAACAGTGTGAACTGTGCCACCTGAATCAGCATAACAGGAAGTACTGTAGAGAAGTCTGATTACAATACCGCCTCCTGGGCCAATTACTACTTCCTCGAAACCCGGTCCGTCCATTACACTCCTTTAATTAAAGCTAGCGCGATGGAGGGCCACACTCCAGTCGACCCCTCGCACCCGAGTTTTAGCGTCTGCAGTTAATGACTGAAGGAAGAGCATCCAGACAATTACACTCTTGGATAAATGAAGATTCCAAACCCTGACAGCTGAACTCTTCTGTTGCAGTTCATCTCTGCTCTGCCATGATGAATACAGGATGGGAGTTTCCCTACATGACAGAGTGTCTTAATTACCGTGAGTCAATGTCACGGCACAGTGTGCTACGTGACTCTGTCTCTGTGCCCCAATGACAGCCAGAACCAGTCCTGTGTTGGGCTTCAGAGCACAGCAGGGGTGTCATGCACCCAGTTTTTTCCTGAGGGGCCACCAGTGACACTTCTGGCTCTCTTTTGGACACAAGATATCACCAAAAGAGGAAAAACACTTCTTAAATACTTAATAGCTTTTTTGTTTAAGACAGCATAGTGGTACAGCTTTTGTTCAGTATTTAAGGGGACCTGGGTTTAAATACTGAAAAAAGCAAAACAGCGAAAAATTGTAATTAAAATTGACAGCCACAGTAATCAACATGTATTTTTTACTGTATGGATTAATTCAGGTTTGACATTATTCCAAAAATGGAAAAAATATACGGAGTGACATGGATAGAAAACAACCATTTGTACAGTTAAATATATTTCACTGTAAATATTGTTGTAATATAACTGTAATATAAAACAATATTTAAGGCAAAAGCCTCGTGTAAAGTGTGACATCACTTAGTTTAGACATGCATTTTCACTTTGTTCCTAATAAAGTCCAACTTTTAGTTTTGGAAGTTACATTTAAAATACGCCTGAATATTAAATGTGAGGGTGCATAACGTCCAAAAGCTACAACTACGTATATTGATTGCTTTAAAATATATGGTGGGGATCCTAACATTCTTTAATAAATCATTCTCACCCAGAGGAACCACACTCAGAAACCACATCTGGTGTAAATTTACGTTTAAACTGACTCATTTAGATGTTTTTATTCAAAATTACTTTTCTATCAGTTTGTACATTCAGTTGAGCAGAAACACAGGCAGTTGTCATAGCAATCGAAATGAAATCTCAATTTAAAAAACAACAACACAAACACACTGCCTCTTTCTGTCAGACTCTGCGTTTAACCCAGCCACCACTGTCCCACTTCTCTAGCTGCCTGCTAGAAATGAACACGCCTAAAACAGCTTCCTTTTTTTGATAAGTGTGGCGATTGTTTGGTGCACTGCGATGATAAATGTGGAGTAGAAACGCTTTTAAACGTACAGTTGTAAAACCTGCCAATATTCTCGCCATGAAACGGCCCACGGTGCCCTCCAGAGTCCCACTGACACTTATCACTACGTTATTTATTAGTACACTGAAAGAGCCGACTGCTAAAGAATGAATTAGGGATACATTAGGGAATTTGGGATACATTATCCAGAGTGGGAAGCTGATGGATGTTATTCTAAATATACAGATGGAAGTGCCAATAGTCATGAAGGAAGGATAGTGCTGAGTTGTAATAACAGGGGGAGCGCTTGCACTGCCAGACTCTCTCGTCGGACCGGGGCGTCCCGTCTATCCTAATTTATCTTAGACAAACCCCTGCTACATGTTTCCTCTTCCCCCAGGAGCGAGGAACAGCATGAGATCTGCCAGGCAAAGCCTCAGGAGAGGCACGTAGCATAAGGATGTGCTGATGTCACTTTTTTTGTGCTCCGTTTCATGCTGTGTTATGATTCACATGTAAAGACTTCTTCTGTGTTGTCTTTTCTTTTTGATGTATTATACCTCCCGCGGTAAACGCGTACTGTATTTCCTCAGCAACATTTGTGTGGTAACAGATCTCATTCGTAGTGTAGCAGCAGTAAGCATGGGGTCGACGACAGGGGGCCCTGTCAGAAGAGAGGGGGCAATAAAGTCCTCTACAGAAACCACTTTCAACAGAAAGTTGGAATTTTGATCTTGTTTTGTTACACCTATTACACTGAAAATGTAATGGATTTTAAAGCTGCAATCCATAACTTTTTGATTAAAAACGATCAAGTTATTGAGCAGATCAGTGTTCAAAACAATCGACTAACTAATTTACCCCAATTCACAACAATACGTTTATAATAATGATTTATAATTTGAGCGGCCCGATATGCCAGGAAATGTCTGTTTGACCTCAGCATGTAAACGGTCAAGAACATAAAGTAACCTGCAATTACATGTTTCAAACAGAGATGGCGACAGAGAGGCAAACGTATGGATAGCAGCTTTAATAAATACCTGCAATGAATCAGGATTTGCTTTCATTCCGGTTTATTTTTTCCAAGGGAAAAATGTTTCTTTAAAATCAGACATTTGTTTAACAAATATTTTATACTTTTGTCTAGGTAACACTCAGCAGAATATGCGCTAATTCTTAAGTCTGTTCGTTAGCCACAAAATGTATTTTTAAGTGACTTAATTTAAGACAATGTTAAATAAATAATAGTATAACAAATAAATAAAAGGATCAAATTTCTGATTGGTTAAGCTCTGAGTGTTGTTAATGTAGCTGACAACAGAGACAATAAAGATTGGAAAACATTGTTCTATAATACAGGAGAGGAAATAAGGTTCTGTATTCTTTTACATGAAGCTTTAATATTGTGATTGATTTGACATTTACCGATGCTCTCGGTAAACCTATCATTCTGTTTTAAACAACAGATCACCAGATCTACAGGCCAAACCATCCCTAAACACAGTAACCTTCACAAACACACTGTCAACAGAAGGTTGCTCGGAGAGACAACTATATCACAATAATCACTCACTAATCACCATCTAGAAACGCTGCTCTCCTGTGAATACAACCAGGTTGTTTGTTTGAGATATTTCTAGGATGTGAACCACCCTAACAGATCAATATCAGCCTTCGCGAGACCTTCTATTCAACACGGCGCTACAGAGAGCGGGGGACGCCGTTATCCAATCACAGCATCTTTTTCGAGACTGAAGGTGAAGGAATCTTTGAAGTGAATAATGCAGGAACAAGTTGGGTCATTATCGCACCCCTGAATAATTCGAGAGAAGCCGTGACCTAGTGCAGCAAACCGGTAGCTTATTCAACAAAAGTCAGAAGTGTGCTCTCAGCAGATTGTTACACGGGCCGTTGCGTTACCAAATTAATAATTCTATCTTCCTCTTGTCCCATGAGAGAAATACAAGCTCCTCTCAAGATCTCTATATACCAGGAGGCCAACAAACAAGAGTACACCCAGCTGTTTTAGGTTGCAAGAACGAATTCTTAACGTTTCCATTAAATAACAAAAATGTTAAAAATTTTATCTTGGAAGTTCTAGAAACATTCAAAATGTCCAATGTTTTAGATGTTGTATTAACATTATTATTCGGTAAAGGAACCTTATTTAAACCTTTTTTAAGTCTGTAACATTTTTTTCATTCTTTTCAACATTTAAAAAGAACAACATTTATAAAATGTTTTTATAATGCTAAAAGAATCTTTAGAGAGCGTTAGTCAACGTTCCGAAAAAAATTCCCTGTTAGCTGGGGGGTCGTACATTTTCGTATGTTTCTCCGCCCTCTACAGAAATGAAGAGATGCACGACATCACTGAGCTCAGCAGTGACCAACAGCCTCTGCTCTTGAGACAATGTCAACCCAATAAAGGCTGCTCGTAGCGCGCTTAATTTGCACCCATCGATTTCCTATTTTCAATTATTAATTCTAATTAGGATGAAGTAGATGGTGCCAGGGGCCGCAGCAGAGGGTCGATGCTGAAGGGGCCCGGCAGATGTAGGCGACTGATCCACATACATTAAATAGCATTGCTTTACTCCACCACAACGCTAGAATGGGATGATGTAAACATACATTAGAAACATAAGCCCAAAAGGCTAGAAGTTGCACATATGCCTTTTACCCAGCATGCACCAGCATGTTATTGTGTATGTTGCTATTAAAGAGCTAATCTGGGCCAGGTGGCCACATTAGTTCTGATTTGTTGAACCCTCTCACCAGGGGGCGGCGTGCATGCGTGCATGCCAACTTAATTATGAAGTTGCGCTATTTTGCGGTGACGGTTTAAGCCCTCCCTCCACCCTGCATAGCCAACGGGCGCTGAAAACAAAACAGCCTTGATGCATTACTAATAATCCACAATACATTCGTCAGAAAACATGGCTGCCCATCGCTCCTGACTTACACAGGGTTTAGAGAGAGTCTCTGAAATCTTGCGGATAATTATATTTGTGTGATGGAAAGCTATGCATCTTACAGCAACCTTATGCTTATGTTTCCATTACGTTAAAAAAACAGAAACAAAAAGCCCAAGACATCAAAAGCAGATATTCACCGTAATCAATAGCTTTTGTACCGGCGAATGCTCGTCCATACGCGCGGCTTGTCATTTCCTGTGAGTGCAGTAGATTGTATGTTCCTTCACCAATTTTCGAACCACAAAACTGCTCATTACGAGTCCATTACAAGAACCACTTGACCATTATGACAAAGCAAATAAACAGAGAAATGAAGACCCAAAATAGGGCAATTAAAAATCATGTGTAGACAGAGAGACAACCACACAACAACGTAACCTCAACATTCCAGCTAACATGGAACATTCTCAGAACACTGGTAGGTATTAAAGAGGTTTTGTTAATACAAGTTCTTTAAAAAGGTTCTTAAAGTAACATAGTGGAGCTTTTTTAACGTTATATATCAAAAAGCATTATTCTTAAGCTGTAAGTGGAACGTTTCAGAAATGTTACAGAATTCAAAACATTTGAACAATGTTCTTATAACTAAACAGTAATGTTTACATAACATCTGAAACCGGATGCTTTGAATGTTCCTAGAACTTCCACAATAATGTTTTTAACCTTTTGTATTTATGGGAATGTTAGGGAAACGTTCTTGCAATGTAAAATTATAAGCTGGGAACTTTTCTGACCTACACTGCCAATGCAATATGAGATGTGACTGGTGCACCTGCTGGAAACTGGTTGGAAATTAGGTTACGTTATACATCTTGAGTCTGTTGCTAGTCTTCTGAGCATGAACTCATTTCGCAGGTGCTGGCAGTAGTATACAGTGTATGATATGAAACGTGTGCCTACCTCATACAAAAGCCATATATAGAGGGAGCAGAAACAGCCACCTCTAATAAAATATTAACACATCTGTTTAATATCAAAACATGTTATTTTTCACACTGTAAAAATGCATTGGCATGTTGAAAAGGAAGGCAGTTACAGCAATGGCATCACACAATGTGTACCTTTGGCAACACCAGCATTGTGTTGTGAGAACAAACAAATATATTCATAGACTGAATGAGGGAAGCCCAGCACTTGCCAAGAGCATGATGGGAGAATATACTGTATGTATACTGTATACCTACAATTAGAATCTCACTCTATCCACTGCATGTTGTTTCTGACTGCTGCTCCAAGATAAACTGCCCATAACTGCTTTTCCAGAAACAGTTTCTCTTATGAAACAAAAGCAAGATCTTACTACAACCGTGATGGGAAAAGGTGACCCTGGATCAGTGGCTGCAGGCATGCACAGAAAAATGTCTTCGATTCTGAAATAATTCATTTTTTTAACCAATTTTAAATAAACAAAAGTACTGCAGCCGATCAAATGAACCCACACACGTCTACTGTAAATTATAGTAGCAATAAAAATGATGAATCCAGGTACGTAAGATATTTCTAACTCGGAAAGGTCTTGTGAACTATGAAAGAGCAACTTCTGAGGAATACAAAAATGTTGCTAGGTTTGGTTTCCTGTGATTGTAATTCTTGTATAAATACACTGTAAATGCCCACCTGCTTTTGCTGGGTCAATTTCCCAGCATACCGTGGAATAGGACCCAGCAATCATCCATGGTTATCAGCAAGCCTAATCTAAGGTGAAAAAACAACTAGTTCTTTATTCAAGAAACTTTCACAAACACTTTCCACCACACGTCCAAGCACAGATCAGTATAATTGGCTTTTAATGATCTGACATTATGCTAATGTTCATTGTGAGGAGATAAATCTCTGTGAGGGGTTTATGACTCTCGGCAGGTGGCGATCTGCCCACCAGAGCTGTGGAGATTGAACATGGAGGACAGACTCAGGAGAACGTGGATGATGATGCTCCATCATCAGGGGTCAGAGTGCAACACTTACAGCACCAATTCAGATTGTGTGGGAAAGCAGATCATCTCATTTTCCTTACAACGATCTGTTTACATCATAAGCATTAAGCTGAAATTAAAACGGCCATTTCGGTTCGCCCTGTTTGTAAACATCAAATATCTTCATGTTTGATTAAATCATTCAGAAGCTATGCTAGAACCCAGCGAACACTTTCAGTTTGTAAAGGGTTTCTAAAACATTTCCATTA
The DNA here is from genome assembly GCA_036877575.1 of Botia almorhae. NCBI lineage: Eukaryota > Metazoa > Chordata > Actinopteri > Cypriniformes > Botiidae > Botia > Botia almorhae. The sequence continues at coordinate 10,356 of JAZGTJ010004531.1, forward strand.
AGTGACAAAAACGTCCATATATTTTAACATTGTTATTTTGTTCAAAACGTCCAGTTTTTTAGATGCTATTAATATTTTTGCTTGGTTATAAGAATGTAAAAAAAAGTTTAACTAGCAACAGACAGTGACAGAACACATTTTTGGATCACTTTTAGAGAACATTAGGCAATGAATGTTCCCTGTAAATATTGGACTTGTAAAAAATTAGACTCTCTCAGCCTGTTTGCCACTTGAGCTCCGTCAGAGAGCTGACCGCTTAAGCAAGGAGCACATTAAACGTTCATTAGCAGAGTGACTCTGGTGCTGAGAGGAGAGGTAAGGGAATACACTCAATGGCTGGAAGTATCTTTGGAATGAAAAGATGATTCCGCAGCCAGGCTCTAAGGGGCCTGTGAAGGGGCCAATGTGTGTCCATCGCCACTGCTCCTCTCTTCTCCCGTATATTCAGCAGTCGCATGAAGAACTCCCAGGAGAGTCCCAGCCTCTCCAGAAAAGGTTGGCGAGGTTCAGAAGCGCGGAATTATCCGGAACGAGAGGCGAAATCTCGGAATGCCATTTTGTTCGTCTTTGGAAACTCACCGGGGTCCATGAATTATTCCTGTGGATTCTCAAAGTCAAAGGTGCACATCAGTGACTCCGATTGTGAAATCGATTGTGTATCTCGTTCTCCAACCGACTGTCAAAAATAGACGTGAAGAAAAATTGTCTGTTGCCGTGGAGAATGTAGTGCAGAAGTTAATGGATTATTAGTCATGAATTCTTGCATGAAACTAAAACTGTTGGCAACCGGCGAAAACCAGACTCCCAACACAGAGATGTTTGTTACTCCATCCGTGACTGATAAAGTTGCAAACGTATGACAAGACAAACAGAATGTAGAAGAGGAGGTCTGATTCATTCATTCATTCATTCTGAAGCAAATCTGCGAGCGAGAGACTGCCGTATTGATTCACAGAGGAAAAAATCCTTTCTATCACCCTGATGAACAAAAGCAAATGATCTTATCTAAATCAGTCTTAAAATGAGTCCGCCTCACAATCGCTGGAACCTAAAAAAAAATCAATGCTAGACCAGAAACGTGCATAAAGTAACTTCAGGATTTTGGTTAAATGTTGAAGTTGGTAACCGCTGTTGTCAACGCAGCCTTTTAGTCATTATCTTCACAACTACTAGCAGAAAATAATTTAAGTAATCTGCAATTACGTACGTTCATTCACCGTCAGTACGAGTTTGACAAAGTCGACTATTTTACTCGCAGCCCCAACGCTGACCTTGAATTTCCTGACTGTTTATTCAAAAGAGGAGATTACAAGTGTGAAATCGCGGAAGCAGTTCAATGTTTTGCGAAACTCTCCTTTGAACCTTATCGTCCAGATGCCCTTTCTCAGACGCACAGATCACAGACCCAATCCCTTTGCTCCTCTTATTAAGGCTCACTGACGTGTACCGGCTTTTCTCGTCCCCTTTTTCTCGGAGGCAAAAAGCAGCAATTTAATTGAATTTGTGTGCTTTTAATGTCTGCATCAGGATAATGAAAGCAAGCCAGTCTGGAGTAGTTTATCGTGACCTTGAGCACATCGGCAATGCCACATTTACAGAGACAGCCATTGTCCTGAGCTTAAAAAAGCAAAAACAAACAGTCTTTCAACTTCAGAACGTAGGAAAGTTCAATAAATCAGAAACGCAACATCTGTTTTTTCTCACAAGGCTACCCAGAGTCATAATTCTTCAGGGTTCTTAAACATATAGTCTTGATTCCACCTTTACGCCAAAGATATCAAACATTATATCATCATGACAAAACCTAGTGGACTGCCTGGCTGCCTACACTACACAGGGATTGTTCTCAGAACCTATAATGTTCTCTAAAGGTTTCCTCCACGTTCTTGCAGTAACGTAAGCAGAATGTTTTTTTTACGTGGTATATCATATCAAAAATGTTATTCTTAAGTTGTTTTCTAAGAATTATAAAAGTTTGAATAACATTTTTGTAATCAAGCAATAATGTTAACACACACAATCTTGTTGTTAACAAAACACAAAAATACTGATGAGAAACCCACTTGTTGGGATTTCCAATTCTGGGAGTGCCTTCTCCATAAAGGATTCGTGTAATGAATGCCTCCATAATGCCTTACCATGCTGCCATAATGGGCAGCTCACTATGTTCTGGTTTGGTATATATATATATATATATATATATATATATATATACATACATATATATGTACCAAACCGATACAGATATTGTATATATGGCTCACATGTGATGACCAGCTGATAAACGACTGCCATTAAAATGTGAACCTTGTAGTTGCTTGTCCTTAATCATGCAAAAACAAATCGTTCTCTCAACAACCTTCTTAAGAAAAGTGTGTAACAGCCGACAAAGAAGAATGGAGCGGAATTCAGAATAAAACCCCAGTTACCTTGGGGCCTGAAGCACAATTTGATTAAAAGTTTGTTTTTCTTCCCTCTCCTCGGTAACGGAGGGGCCCGTCGATGCAGCGCTGACAGTTAATTGGACTTGGCAGGGCCAGAAGTTCATTCGTCAGCATTGTGTGGGGTTTGCCAGAGAGGAACAGGACAATCAATGTCTCCCAGGACGGCCAGTAATCAGCGCAGCACTAGCATAGAGTGCAGGTTAAACATCAGGAGACTGCAGGTGCTGGAGGATCTGAGGACCATCCCAGCACCAACTGCCTCAAACAACATAATCAGACAGGCACATTCAAGGACACCACAGAGGCGAGGCACACTGTATATACACATGCCCGTGTGTGTACACGGTTTATTTTACTGTGTAATAGCAGAGAAAAGGTTCAATTAGCAAAGCTCTTAGGAACATCAAAAATGCTGTTTAACTAGGCCTAACGTACACTAAAACAGCAAAATGACATTTACAATCATATGGCTTCCAATGATTACGAAAACAAAATAATCAAGGTAAAACCACATTTTGTTTCGCAATAATTCTCCCATTTCTGCTTGTGTTGTAAATCTTTTTTTTTTTAATTTGTGGAATCCCCTGTTATAAAATCCCCTGTTTATTCATTTTGTTATTCAATAAACACATCTTGAAATCATAAAATCCCACAAAATCAAGTCCTAGTGACCTGTGAGTATCTCTTTAGTAGATTCATAAACCAGCTTGTGAGATTGTTACCTTATCTTTAAAACACAACCTGTAACGCCAACAGCAATGTGCGTTCCAAAGCTTCAGAATTAACATCGGTGTGTAAAGAGATCTTCAGATGTAACGATTAATATAATAAATTCAATCCTGTAGCGCTAAACTTCATAAACATGAAAATCAACCTCAAAATCAAGCCTGACTCAGACTGTGAAATGACCAACAACAAAACCTGCTGCTCCATTTGTATTCTGACAACAGCTTGTCTGCAAAAAATCATCACAACCTCTCGCGCATTTCAGACCCCTGAAAGAAGCAGCGACGGAGCTTTTTAATGCCTTCATTAAATGATGCAACCTATAGAGAACCATCCAGAAACCTGCTCTACATCTTTTGTGTACATCTTTTTGATGGTGATGACCAGTAAGAGGGCATAAGTGACATCTGCGCAATCATGAGCCCTGCCATCTTCCTCGTCTCTCAGCGAGATGGCTGGACCTTTTCTAAGAGGCCTTATTTGAGACTACCCCTGTTATCAACAACACACAATATGGAAATAACCGTGGCAGAGAAATAGCAAGCTACAATAGGCCGTATGAGACATTACACTAAAATTAATTGTGCTTAAAAACAACAAAAGGCTTATAAAAAAACGCACACCCTTGTGGAATAGCAAAAGTTTATTCCGGGCTAAGTTAAACAATACCAGTGGGGCAGTTTTGTATAGCTGGTGGTTTTGCATGTATAAACCGAAGGCTGATAGGAAAACGCAGATTTTTGCCTATTATAGCTGGTCAAGTAATAAAAGGGAACAGTAGGGAGCAGTCACATGACCTTCTCAACTCCACCGGCAGGCCATTATAAATGGCCCGGTGAATTACACAAGCAATTTATATAAACACATCATCTATCAAAGCTTTAATCAGGAATGAACGTTCTCACACACCCAGAATTCACTGACGCAATGCTGAACGACTGAAGCAAACTTCCTTCAAGGAGAAATGTTTCCTTTGTTTTGACTTTTGCTGCCCATTATATTTTCATTCTGCCCTCATCCTCTCGTGTAGAGTTCTGAGAGTCTGGGGTCACTCACAGAGTATCAACAAACAGCAGCTCCAGTCGCGCGCTTTTAACAACAGACAGAAGCCATAAGCGAGCAGGCTGCAAAGCTCCAGAGGCTGAACTTTGTGTCTGCAAACACACAAACACACAGACACCTGGGCAACGCTGATCCAATGAGAACAGGGAGGTCTCTGAGTGAGGCGCGCTGCCTCACCACCTCTCACAGCGTGCTTTGATTCTTCAAAGTCACAGGAAAGGTCTACACTGACAGTAATATCCCAAAGTTGCAGCTTTTGACCGTGACAAGCACACTGCTGGGCCTTTTCAGGGAAACCTTTGTGTAGAAAATAATCACATTCGTACAGCCATATAATGAGGTGTCCCGCTGATTGAGTTTTGTTTTTCCTCCAGCACTGTATAAATGATTTGTGCTTACAGATGAGTCACATCGGTTGTCGCTCTGTGTTTGGAATTTTAAATGACTAGTCATCAGGTGCTGGACATTTTATCTGTCATCATTTGCAAGCAGAAAGCTAAACAATAAAAAAAACAAATTCTGCTTGCAGGGTCGGGCCGTCGGTTAAGATTTGTACTGCTGATATTTTCATATTTTCACCGGCTCAGCTACAAAAATGATCCTTTTTTTCAGCAATATATTTTATATGCACGAGTTGAATGTATAATAGAGGAAACCCACATTTTTTGCAAGAAAACGTGGGAATTATACTATATGTAGTCTATATAGTTATACTATATATATCTTTGTCCGCCTGCTACAACACGTTACCATGTCAACGTATACGAGAAAAACACAATTTGTAACAATGTCTCACAGAAAAAGTTTGTGTTTCCAAGGTATAAAAACACAAACAAATACATAGTGACAACTTTAGACTGAATAAACAAACGATAGTTCTGTCATCTGGCCCTGAGCTTACACTGGCCTTGGACCATGGGTCCATCCCCACTGTGGAGCTTCAATGCACCAAGAAAAAACACTGAGCATATGCCAGCAAAATATATATGTGTCTTCTCCCTCTCTTTCTAACGTACACAGACAAGCTCACACATATACATAAAACAAAGGCAGTAAAGCTCTTATGAGTGTGAGCTGAGAGCTCTTCCTGGTGCCGAGTGTCTGTGTTTTGAGCTTCTGAAAGCACAGCAGCAACGCTGCTTCAAGATTAAAGGAGGCAAAGAGAGGAGAGAGGGATGAGAGAATCGAGAATGAGAGAATGATTTATTTAACTGCTTTGTAGATGACAGAGGAGAGTGGAAGAGTGTGTGTCCCTCCTTAGCATCAACTTTTTCCTCCTTGGCCTCTCTTGAAGACTGCCTATGTCGTCCATTTTTGAGATGTTTGTTCCTTCTATGTAAATTTCCATCGCCTTCTTTTTCCCTCACCTTTTTCGCACCTATCTGTCTCCTTTAATTCAGTTCAATTCGGTTGAACTCAAGGTTCAGTTCAGGGTACGTTCAAGTCTCTCTCTCTCTCCTGCTTGCTCGCTCGCTCTCTGACAGCATATCATGTCACCAAACTCGTGGCTCTGGATGGCACCATCTGTTTGAGGGCCTCTGTTGATAAATGAGGCATCGTGAGCAGGTGAGCCTCGCGGCCCCTGGCGACCCCTCGCATTCCATTTCTTCTGCCTTCAAACACGCGCGCGTTCCTTTCGCGCGCGCTAATGCAGAAAAATTGGCTCCTAAACTTATCCCACGACAACTGCTATTAGAAGTCATTAGCTGAGAGAGCTGCACAACTCTTATCATGATCTCTCTCATCCAAACAGTCATTCTAAGGGACCGCATCATATTCCTTATTTCCTCATCTGAAATGAATCATTTCAACAACAGTGTATCTGTGAAAGAAGATAAGGACAGCGAGAGAAGCGTTCAAAATAATGACCGCCGCTTATCGTCCGTGCAGACGCCGATCCGACATGATCTGTCACTCCTCAACCTCTCGTTTTCACCTAAAATGCAATCATCTTTATTTTCTGATGCCAGCAGACTCCACTGTTTGTTGCCATGGCAATCAAGCAGCCGTAGATTCTTACAATAACATTCTGCTATTCAAATAGAACTGCGTGCCACTCTGCGCTCTGACTGGGCAATGTGGGGGAAATAAATTATATCACCAATTCTTGCACAACTTGACAGAAAATCTCATTATCGCTTCCAAACAAATGATGTGAAATGGTGTACGCTTACAGTCTGCAAGAATTATTTACTTTGCTATTTACTAGAAGCATTTATTCACAAACAAATTTATTAAGTAAATGGATGGGAAAATAACTGACAATTATTTTAAGTTATAATAATTGACAACTGCAAAAATATTTGGAAATACGAGATCAGATAGTGTTTACTCAACCACTTCACCAGTAAAATGATCTGAAACGCCACCACTAGATAAAACTTCACAGGAAGTTGAGCTTGACAAGCTCACCTCGTTCTCATAGAGATTCTAAACAGTGATGTAAATAAGTACTGAAAAGACCAAATTTGTGTTGGATCTTTTTCAAATCTTGCGCAAACAAGATCGTTCCCTTTGGAAACACAAATTTCAAAAAAAGCAAAACGAGACGTCTGCTTAAGTCTCATACACGTCTCGTTGTTACCCTGACAAAAAGAACCCACTTGTTTTGTCTACAATTCCAGAGGAGACCTTTTCAGTATCTTAAATTAGGCTTAAATTTGCTCTGCTGTTCACAATCATTACAAAACTTACGGCATAAACTTTACTGCATATCATTAACGATCTAATTTATGTCTGTTTTACCTTCTAAAGATTTTTAGGAGAAACATCTGACACGTACATGCTGAAACATGACTGAGAACTTCATGTGAAAGGAACCTCTGAACAAGATTCCTGAGCTGAAGAACTGAGAGTTCCAGGAAAGCAGCTCGACAACTCCTGATTCATCAAATAAACAAAACTCTATTACACAACATCCATCCTCATCATCCAGAACTGATCAATATCAAATGGAGAAATCTGTAGATGTATTCTACAGAAACTTCTTCTGTGGAAACACCCTAAACTCGGAACTCTCTTTGCTCCTCGGGTCCCACCAATATTTCTGAAGCTTTGAACAAATTATCAAATAGAATGAAAGTTGCCCGTTGCCAAAGCAGCAACATAAATTTAAGACCGGAATCTTAAACGGCGTGTGAGGGAGCGTTAATGCCCAATGTTAATGCCCAATGTTAATGCACAATGTTAACGCCCAATGTGACAGTAATGCTTCACACTAAGAGTGTAATTTAGATGAACGCAAAAGTCTTTATGTCTCCAATGACCTTGACGTGACTTTCAGCACCTGAAGCCTCCAGGATGCGCTGAGGTTATATCTCGTCTTTGCAGCATGACAGATGTGATGACTCTATTGTCTTTCGGCAATGGCAGATTGACCTCAGCAGGAACGAAATGACAGGTCCTTTATATTCACCTCCCTCCCCCCGTTCCTTCATTTCACTTCATTTTTATCCCCTCATCCTGCCGCTAAGCCCCACCTTTCAGTTTGCATTTCTGACCCAAATAGCAGACTCCTGGTGGGCGCTCCAGTAACGCTGGCCGGCCTCTTTGATGCCGCTCCAGAGCTCATCTCTCCACCAAAAGCAGCTCTGCTTTTCATCACCATATCATCCCCATTGCTTTGCATTATCCCGTATACCCCATTCATTCTGCACACCCGTGATACTGGGGTTTATCTTACTCGCGTACCACCTCGCTGGCTCCAGCCACAAGCATTTTAGTCGGTGACCCATAAGCCCCGATTGCAATTAACGATCTATGACTATTTGTCTCTGTTAGCGATCAGGATTCTCATTGTGATGACAGACTCCAACCCCGGGCCAACAGAGCTTCCCACCACTGATCCATACGAGAGAGAGAGTGAGAGAGAGATAGAGAAACAGAGAGAGAGAGAGAGAGAGAGAGGGAGAAATTTACCATGAATGGCAAAAAAAGAAAAACGATGCACCATTTATGTATGAGTGAAAAAAAGGGGTCAGATTTAATTTAAAAATTGGCTCTCATTCCTCATTTCTACAGATGAAAGCTCATAAATGAAAAAGCCTGGCTTAACGCCCGGTATGGAAATATAAAAGTTATGAATAATGCTTCTGTCTCAATCATCAGGTCTGTTTTAATAAGGTGGATTGGTACAGAGCAGCACCTGCTCAGAAGAATGAACAATCTTCAGCCAGAGACACCCGGTGTGGTGTGTGGGGGGGTGAGAGGGTCTTAACCATCAGAGGTGGGTTCCGTTCCTCTACCCCCCTCTGAGGAACCTTGTTAGGGCCTCCATGTGGCTTGTGTTCTAGGAAATCAGTGAGGGTCATTAGCAGCATCCATGGCAGCACCTCCTCCACCGTGACCAGTCTCTCAGAAAGAAAGCTGGTGATTTACAGATTGTTGGTAATCATGAAATGGCTGCTTTGTTAATGAAAATGCCCATAGATCCATACACAACCTTCTGCAACCATCATTCACTGGCAAATATGCGCCAGTCAGCGAACCACCACCAAGCCACACCGGCACGCCAGAGAATGTAACGAATTGGGTCAAAACACGCATCTTGAATCAGAAAATCAGCGTGTCTGATGTCATGTTTATTGACAAGGGCTTAACGTTACTTATTAATGTTGGGCAGAAAGGACCGTGTCCCTACCAGACGTGACGTGACAGGTTTATAACAACAAGCAATTTATCTGTCCGAATTAAATGGGGAACGATGGCACAACATGTCTGCAGCCAATCAGAAAATGTGTACAGTTATGTGTAACGTGATTTCCCACCAATGAGATTCCGTTGTCTACCGGCAAGATAAACCAAACGCTCTAAAACGGTTTAACTGTGGCGTTTGCGTTTATAGTCAGTCAAGCGGTTTGCTTTCATTCCGTTTCCTGACCCTACAGAAGATATAGTTTGTTGTCTCTCCTGCCTCCAAGTTCCTCACAACATATAAATATTAAACACGTCAATATCTCTTGCTCTCTCGACAACGAGCCTGTTTTCTCTCTTTCTTCCTGCAGATTCTTAAGCCATCACCATTTACTTGATTAGAGAGTAAATATTGATGGTTTGGTTTTCCATTTTCCCCCCAAAGTTTCAGCCACTGAGGTAAAGGCCTGTTAACCAATTTATCCTGAAGATCCAATGACAGCCTGTTTGTTTATCACATGCAGACTGATTCCGCCCTGTGCACTACTTATCATTCTAATTGTCGCAAAGACCATTTCACAAAATACTGTGACAAAACACTACCCGCCTAACAGGGAACGTTCTCAGAACATTGTCTGATGTTCTCTAAAATGCTGTCAATGTTATCAAAACGTTCTTGCAGTAACATGAGTACACCCTTTTTAACCTTATATATCATCATATCAAAAACATATGATGTTTTGATTTCATCATATTATTCTTAAGTTATTAGTTAAAACGTTTTAAAAGCGTTCCAGAATTAAAAACGTTTAAATAGCGTCCTTAAAACCAAACACTTACGTTAATACAACATCTAAAATACTGGACATTTTAAACGTACCTAGAACGTTCAAAATAACGTTTTCTATGTTTTTATTACCTGTATGTTAGGAAAGCCTTCTCACAACATAAAAACTGTTAGCTGGGTAGCTTTGTCTTCCATCCATCCATCAATCCAGAAATCCGCCCCATCCATTCATTATCCATCACCCTAACCAGCTTTATTAAGAGAGGCTACCACAGCTGATCAACAAAATCAATCAAAATTAATAATGATAATAGTCAACTACAAATTTCATTACAGATTTGCCGGGTGTTTACGCTGCGCACAGAAAACCTCTCTGTGGAGGCCGTTACTAGAACAAATTATTTCCATTAAAACGCACACATTGAGAAATGGCAGAGAACACAGAACAAGCGACGGTGTGAAAGGCACTCATAACAAGTCATCTGAAGCAAACGCGCGCTTTTGTACACTGAAAACACTTCACAGAAGGTCAAAAGAATTTCGTTTCATGTGGACAGGTTGCGCCGTCGAACGATTTGACAGCGTTTGTTTAATGAATCAAGAACTTTCTTTCCTAACATTCCTGCGTGATATGGGCATAATGTCTGAAGCACAGCAGTGACGCAGAGTCAATTAATTAATCAATTCATTTAGGAAATAACTGATCAGAACAGTTTGATTTGGAGTTCTTGCTCCAAACTTTACCACTAAAGGTTAAAGGCAGGGTAGGCAATTTTTTACACATATATGTACACAACACGTTTTGCAGTAATTCCAAGTCTTCTGTATGCTGGGCTGCACGTGTTTTATAATTTGCTCGTTTTTTGCATTTAATTTTGATTGCATGTAAAAAAATGTGACATTGTAAAAAACGCTAAACGACTGAATGTATAAATCTTCTGTGGAAGGTGCAGGACCATAAAATGTTCGTCCAATTACTGCATTCGGTCCGAATGCAATGATAGGATGTCAAACTGTGTATGAGTTTATGTGTCGGAGGAGGCGTGGCTACTTTTAACCTTTTAATGCAGCTGCACAATTAAACATCTGTCCTCCATCATCTCCAGGTTTACAGGTAATTACTTTGCTGCAGTCGTGTGAAGTCATAAGATTGTAAAGCGAGGCAGTGGGAGAGAGGGAAGGCAGTAAGTGAGAAACACAGCAACTTTACAGTGGCGTCTGGGGACCGGTGCAGCCATTAACTATGTGAGAGTGAGAGGCCCTTAATGAAGTGAACTGTGCTCTCAGAGTTAATGAGAGTGTGAACTCACCACTGGAGCAGTCCAGACCTCCCCAGCCCGGCTCACACTGACACGTATCTGGAGATACACAACGACCATGAGCACACTCCTCAGTGCATCGAGCTGGAGAGAGAGAGAGAGAGGGAGAGAGAGCGAAAGATTAAACCAGAGAGAATGAGAGAGTGAGTGAAAGAGAGAGAAAGGGGAGAGACAGACAATGGAGAGAGAGATCGAGAGATCGAGAGCGCGATAGTAAGGGGAGGGGGAGAGAGAGAGAATCAGGGGGGAGACGGGGAGAGAGAGGGAAGAAAAGAAGAGAGGAAAAGAGCTTTAAATATGATAAAGGCAGACAAAATGTTCTATTAATACACTTTGCAGACAATGGGAAAGGTTCGAGATACGGCGACATCGTTACCAAACCAAAATAAGAGGTTAGATCGCGCGTCAGAAAGGAATGTAAATTAGATCAGGACGCGGCACAGACGTCGCATGTCTGAGCCTCCCGCGAGGCATAATTTAGCCGCCACGAAAGTCTGCCGATGTGCTGATACGGCGAATAATGACCAGACTGGCCACTTTCCAAAAGACGAGCGTCGCCTATGCCTCCCTACCACAGCGGCTAAACACAGCAAAGCCCGTCCTACGGCAGCTCCTTTAAAAATGCTCCGACCGCACGCCGAACACTAAACGATTTCCTAAGAGATCGAGTCCTTGGTCAACATCTCAGTTTATCACATGAACTGGTGGTTCTCTGCAGAACGAGTCGACGTAAGCAAGCACAGCCGCAGGGAAACAAGCTGTAAATTCCCTTAAATTTGATCAGCCTGCACTTTTGCCACAGTGCTGTAACGCAGCGCCGGCAGCCCCAGCGCTGTTTACGAAGTGTGTAGATTTCTAGAACATTCCCAATAAACAACACGGGAGTCAAATCGATTGTCTTTAACATTAGTATTCCTCGCATGCACTCAGATTTCTGGATTGGGACACGTCATAAAATGACCTACATGGAGTTTATGCTAGCCTTCGTTTTTTTAGGTTCTTCAGCTGGACGGCACATGGCTGAAAATGATGAATTAAAGAGACAATATAGCATGAATAATGCTGGAGTTAGTGAAGGTCACCTGGCCAGCAGGCTTCTAAGTGACAGGCTCTTATCTGAGTCAGGAAACAGTTGGTCCCCAAAGCTTCTGGAACAATCCACTTTGATTGGAATCAGCAGTGACTCTCCAAGTATGGGCGGAAGAGAGCGTGCACTTTTAGGGAATTCTACATGAGGGCTGGGGGAAAGAAGTCAGGTGCCTTATCTTTGACCGTGAAATACACAGAGTTAAGAAATGCCGGCCATTTATTTTGTTGAAACAATATTGATAAACACAACATGATGCCCAGCATTTATCTTGTCAATTTAATGCTTGTATTATGATACAACAGTGCGAAGTTAACTTGCTGATACCCAGATTCAAAGTCTGTTAATAAACTCGGCTTCTCCTATAGTGTTTTTTTATCAGTACGGTGTTAATCTGAATAAATAAATTCAAAAAAGAGCCAACAGATTGATCTGAACTATTTTCTTCTTGATTCTTCTGTGTGCCTTTAAAACAAGACAAACTTAATAAGGAGCTATTTTTCAAGTTCCGTCACGTTCAAAGCATGACACAAATCTTAAATGTCAACACAGCAGGAACCGTGGCTTATTTCGGTAAAAGAAGTCGGGCTGCATACACATTATGTTTTGCTTATGATAATCTGTTTTTTTTCTTCAAAAATTGTTTTAATACATATTTATACTGGCTGGGATGGGATGCAGATTAATGTCTGATGCAGGCGGCCTTTTAAAATAACAGAAGAAAGATTTCATGCATTTTGAATGCATTAGAATGCATGTAACGTTTTGTATGAAGACGCTGCACACTGCTGTCTTGGATGGGTGATAGCTGAGGAGCAGCCTTTCAGAACGAATACAAATATCATTGTGTATGTGTATACAAATGAATCACGCTCGTATGAGTGAATTAATGCGCCTGTTTGTTTTGATTCTGGCACGCGCTGAGGCTGGCTGCAGTAGGTAAAGGATGAGGCCAGCACGACTATAGATTATCACTCATTCAGGCTTCGACGGGCCCTCACTGCCGGGTATCAGCACAGGATGGGGAGGCAGGAGAATCCCAAATACCCAGAGGATGTTGCTTACTGCAGAAATGCTCCACACAGAAAATGCTAAATCTGACACTGGCAAATAATGCAGGATGGATTTCTGCAGGACTGGAAACCAGATATTCAAACACGCCAGATCTTCTCCAGCTTAAGAAAAAGCCAAACCCGTAGCATTTTGTGCTGACAAAGACATCGATTTGACTTCTTGAAATCAATGAAGCTACGCAAAGCGCACAGAAGCGAGGTAAAAAGAAACCTCTGTGATGAAATAATTGATTTTTGTTACAATCAGCGATTTCTGATCAGACAGCGGAGAGGAAATGCTAATTTGTCACATTTTTTCGGCAAACGAAAATTAATTTATGTAATGTAGGTGAAAGGATGAAATGTGCCTTCTCCCGAGAGCTGAACGACTGTCTATAATACTTGAGAAAATAGGTCTTGCGTTTTAATTAAAATTCACGGAATCTTCCTCCTTCCAAACAAAAACTCCATGTCTGCGGGCTTGGGTGAAAAATGGAGTCTTTCATTTTGATAAAAGGCTAATCTAACTCATTACACAGTGACGTTATCATACCATGTAACAATGAGGCTAATTGTAATTGTTATGCATTATTACACGGAATATTCATCCGGGCGCAGATTTAAACATGCGTTTTGACAATCAGTCAATCAATCAAATTAAGTTCCCAAAGGTTGTTCCATTTTTTAAAATCGCAGTACGTGGCGAAAAGGATTGAAAGCAAATGGAAGATCTAATCACCAACTCCATCATTAAGTCTGAAATCTATTGCAGACGGCCGCATGGGACTTTATTTGAGCGCCTAATTCGCCAACAATAAGTCGCAGTGCGTACGTAGCTTCTTTAACACTGCATCGCTAAGTATTGAAGACACCTCTGACCAGATGGTACGAGCCGGTCTGGCTCTGTACGTTTTCCTTCTGCAAAGTAAAGTCGCTTCCTCTCAGTAAATTATGCGCAAGATCTCTGCTTTAACTTACAAGGCACAATCCACCTGAAAAGTGGTTTTAAGAACCAAATTATTAAGAAATTTTGTTGATTTTTTTTTAAAAAGGGGAACCAGCTGCTGCGCTCCCACGGTCCTATAGAACGGCAGAGACAGTTTGTGATTGATAGTTCCAGCACAACCAGCTTAAATAATGGCTTTCAACCCTCATGTAAAGAATAAAATGTCTTGCCCAATTGACCTCACTGTGGGCACGGTAGAAAACTCAGGCACACATCACAAGCAGCTAAGCTATACTGGTCTAGGCCATTAAAGAACAATAACTGTGCAAAATGCTTAATACTGAGAGAATAGTACAAAAACAGCTTATCTAAGGCACATATGACAGGATAAAATCCAAAGTGCTTAAACTGAGGAAAAAAGCAAAGATCAACATATATGTAATGAAATTGGCTTTAATTCCGTCTCTTGTCTCTACGTGGTGAACACAGCTAGTTCTACAAAGCTCTTAATCCTGCCGGGGAAAGCAGGAGGATTATTCACAAGGGCAGAGACAGCAAAAAGAACTACCTGCAGAATCACACATCACAATATAAGCCGAGCACACTATCAGACAAATCTTATTTGATTTCCTGCTATAATGACACAAATAATGGACAAATCTCCTGCAATAGTAAGCAAACAAATCTATGTATGGAAGACTCATTAGAGTTAATAGTGTCAATCAATTAACAGAGCCATGGTGTAGTGGTTATTTGTCCTCATTTCTATACTGTTTTTTATGAGGAATGTTTTCTTACGTCTTACTTTCTGTCCCACTCTGGAGAATGCTAAACTAAGGGGAAACCTAGGGAGACTAGATTTTGACAGGGAACAAACTTTGACAGAACAGCCTGTTTCGCTCTATGTTCAGCTACGCTTTGACAATATTAGCTGCACAAATGCGAACAGGTTTCTGCTCCCTTACAGACAACAGCGCAGAACCAATAAACCCAACACGCTGGCTGAGGTCACTGAGAAGAAAAATATGATGCTTACCATCTCCATCGTATCCACAGATGGCACGGTTTCATTACCACAACTGTTAACATGAAATTGTGGCTGCTATTGTGTGGTAATGAGAATCTTATTGATTGTAGTCATTGCCTTGCTCCGCTCAGACCGGCAGACAATGTCAAAACTGATCGCTATCCCAGCTGCACCTAATCCCATGGCTGTTAGCCCTGCCTTCGGGGTACAGACGGAGCTGGCCCCAATCCCACTCAATAAGGACAAAAACATGAGATCATCATTATCTTCAACAGACCATGGTCACTCGCACTCAGCCGTAAAAAAAATCCTCGTTACTAAAGGTCATTCCTCAAAACCTTCTTCTTCAACAATGACCTTTAGTCGCTGTAAAAAAGGCAACATCTGGTGAACAAGCTGTTGATTTACAAGTGAAGGTTTACGCTCCGTCTCTTTTATTGAGCTTCTTATTGTTCGGTTTTCACATTTTCCGTCAAAAGGAACAAAGAAACATTTTGGCGGGAAATAATCGAAGAATTAATTAGGCGTCTGCGTTGTTTTAGCACCTGATTCACCAAACGAATCATGCAAATCAGGTAACGGCGCAAACGCCGCCAAAAGAATTCGTGCCGAATGCAATTTGCATGGCGCATTTGCACACCTTGCAGACTGTGGAGAACACAGCGCTAACACAAAATGTGGAATAATTTTATAGGGATTGTGTAAACATTAAAGCTTCAATACGTGACTTTTGCCTCTCTACCGCCACCTCTGTTTGAAACAAAAAAGTGAAGGGCACTTGCCGAGTTATTTTACTAATTCTGGATGACAAGTTTAAATTATACACAACTGTTGTAAAAACAAGCTACAAACGCTGCACCATCGACAGAACCCGGACATGTTATATAGCCGTATAGCCGAGTAGCCGGACCTCCTTTATTCTGATATCAGATGGACATTTCCGGTGAAATTTAACCCGACAGCTCATATTACACACTATTATTATTATAAGCTTACCGTTGTGAATTGGCGTAAGATAAGGAGACTGTGTTAAACATTGATATGTCATGTACTCGATAACTGCTTTTTTAATCATTTTTATCAAAAAAAAACAACAGATTGTAGCTTTAATTACAAGTCTGACACATTAACAGTTGCTATTATGACAGCAGGGTGTGAAAATTTAACAATATTCTTGGATCATAAAATGTGCTTTGGATGGCGTATGTAAATGACTACGCTTAAAAATCAAAGACAATTTTAAACAAAAACTTAACAATGCCTCTACTGCCCTTGACGTGACAGTGGCAATACAGCTGCTGGTTTTCAGTGTCTCGTATTATAACAATGTGTGAAATTCTCTTTGATACAATGAAATTACATACAATGAAATCAATTATGCATTAGTATGACTTCATATAACGGCATTGCAGGTTTGTAATCAGCGTTTCGGTCGTCCCCACTATCTGTGGCTTATTCTTTTTGCTTCATATTGCTGAACGGAAGTGAAGCTTTATGATTCCTGCAGAGTTAGATATCAGCGAGGCTCGCATCAGGGCCTAATGCAAGCTGTTAATTTCTTTCAATTTTATAGAGCTCCAGTTATTAAAATACACAGGCTGAAATATTACATGACATGATGCTTATTAACTTGAGAATGCTTTCTGAGAGTGGACACAGAGCTGGGACAGAACACATTGGCTTCTCTTTTAATCATAACCTCACACACGTGGAGCATAAAAATACAGCATGAAAGACCGCAGGCTTCATCAGGTCTTATGCAGGTTTTGGCAAACTAGCTAGTTAATCCTAGGCAGAAGAAAAAGCTGTCCACCCAACGGACATTCATCAGAGAACTCGTCCCACCTCTTGTTAATAACACTGAGTAGCTGTCAGGGCATCAAATTCCATTTGCCGTTGTGCTACGTGTGTTGATTTTTACCCCCTCCCTGGAGAGGGGTAAAATCGTCGTTCACCACATCACCTTGACACGGCCCTGTGCGAGGTCTTTTCATGCTGACATTTTTGCATATTGTCAAACAACCGCTGAACCATGTGAGCCAAAGGTCTGAGCAGACTGACAGCGTTCGCTCACTCATGATTAAAGCTCAGTAAAGGATCACGAGTCTGGCCTACACAATAACCCACACTGAGAACCTACAGAGGATTCTGTTATTTGTGCTCGTGCATCTCATGCTTTTATGAGGTTTTTCATTTCAGTATTTTTACCTCATTGTCAAGTTTGTTATTTATTCAAAAATAAAGATTCTGTCATTTGCTCACCCGGGTAAATCAACCTGGAACGCTTGCTTTTGTGGAAAATGAGGAAAGATTTTGTAAAGGGAAAAGTTAGTTCTCAAGTCTGTTTGTTACAGAATGCATGAAAAGGGACAAAAGGAACATGAGGGTGTGTCTCAATCAGCTCCTGGTTCAGTAGGAAGTGTACTGCCCAGGGAGTCGGCCATTTCTAAAGCTGTCATTGTCAAAATTGTTCCAGTGCATTGAAACGTTTGCTCCCCCTTTCGAAATTAGCAGGCGAAAAAAACAATGAAGTACAGATGTTAAAAGCTGATGTTTCTGACATTTATTCCTCATTTATAAAAAAAATCACAAAATCTATCGTTCAGAGCACAATGAGCGAGTGAAAGTTGTTATTTCCTTAATTAGTGTATTATCTCTGTGACGGGAGGAATTAGGACAATGTATTTGCAGTGAATCACTCAAAGTTTTTGTTCTAGAAATGAGCGATAACTGAACGCTATTAACAGTGTTGTAATGGCGAACTGGCAGCGTTAAAACTGAATTGATGGGCAAACCCAATAAGCACGAACAGTAATGAAAGGAACAAATCATGCCTTATATATGCGGTTGCAAAAGTGCCCCAAAGATGGCCGAGATTTTGATGAATGTCTCCAGGGAAAGGGAGGTATGCAGTTCAAGGCTTAAGAGGACGTTGCTCAAACGCACGAGCGCTTTTATTGTGCTCATAACCACTTGCAGAAAAAAGAAGAACTGGACTGCGCTGATTTAGGAGAAAGAAAGAGAGGAAAATGAAAAAAAAGACACTCACGGACGCACAAGTCGCCACTTTCAAAGTACCCGGGGCAGCACTGGGAGCGCCGACGGTACATGGTCCTCACTCCACGCCGGTAAGCCGTTTTATAGCTCGTCCTGAGATGGAAAACACAGACATGAAAAAGTGCGAACATCAATAACATGGCAGGTGAAGTCCACAAGGACGGAGACACAAGGACATTATGACATGCAGCTGGCTGTCATTAGCGCCACTCTCTGTGTTTAATCCAAGCTACACCCCAGAGCTGCGTGTTAAAGAGGCGGAGGGGGGAGAAATAAACATAATTAAACTGAGTTGTTGAGAAAAAGTTTGAGTGTTAGCTGAAGGACATTTCCCCTCTGAATGCTAGATTCAGCATTGTGACTCACCGGGCGCGCAGCTTTTAGCCCGGGCCACTGACGATAAAGTCTTTAATGCGGCAATTAAAACCAGTGTAACGTCTGATGACAGTGAAACTGCCGTTTCCATCAGCTCTGACCACTACAATCACCAGTTACATTAACACCCGGTGATAATGACACTGGCACATCAGCATCTCTTCCGACACCTTGATTTTATATGCCTTGTGGGAGAGTGCTGCTTGTTGCCATGGAGGCAAATCGTAAATACGGTAGGTCAAAGGTCAGGGTCAGGCTCAGGCTCACCTGTGTCTGGTGCATTTAAACCAGTTGAGGATGTCCGTGCACCTTGTGTAGTAGATCTGGTCGAAAGGATGGGCGTACGACTCTTGAACAGTCACTGCGTAGCTAAAATCAATCAAGTAAAAAACAAAAACGAATAAAAGTCAGACTTAAAGGCGGGGTAGGTGATTTTTTTCCCCAGAAACATTTGTTGTTATGCTGATTAAAAGTCTCTTCACATCCTGATAGCATTTACTAAGTGGTCTAAACTTAGTTATATATATTTATTTACCCTAAAATGTTCATCTAATCACTGCATTCGGCCCGAATGCAATGATTGGATGTCTCATATGCCTGTCAGACTATTTAGGGTCATGTGTTTTGGAGGGGGCGTGGTTTTAAACGGCTCTCTGAAAGGAGGGTGGGATCTTACGCGTTCACAGCTATCTTGCTCCCGCTAGCCCCTCTGAAATGACCTACTCTACATAAATAAATGGATAACGTATCAGAAAATCTATCTGACATGATTTTTTAAACTCAATTACAGTTAAAAAGTTAAATGTAAATAAGATGTCATGTCTCACCCTGTTCAAAAAACATTGCAACACTGTATCAAACCGTTGCCAA
This sequence comes from Botia almorhae, assembly GCA_036877575.1. Classification (NCBI taxonomy): domain Eukaryota; kingdom Metazoa; phylum Chordata; class Actinopteri; order Cypriniformes; family Botiidae; genus Botia; species Botia almorhae. The sequence goes on from JAZGTJ010004531.1 coordinate 29,740, forward strand.
CAAAATGACATTAAAGGTCCGAATTATTCTGTCTCAGTAAGGCAATGCTAAAACTCATTCATCTATGTAGCTCTCACTCCTCCCCTTTGGGCAGGCAATCGTTCCTGTTCATTTTTCATAAACGATAACACCCATTTCAAATAATAATTTTTACGGCAACAGGTTCAGTCAAAACAGATTGTTCTGGTCAATTGGATGCTGTTGTGCTAGTCATTTTATTTAAGCTATGCCTACTGTCTCTTCTCCTCACACACACACACACACACACACTTATCGGTCTATATGGGCACATTCCATAGACTTCTATTGTTTTTATACATAGCTAGTTACAAACAATATATCCTAACCCACACGTTAACCCTAACCTTAACAGCAATCTGCACAATCTACAATTAAAAAAAACTTTATTTACTATATTTTTGTACCTTTTTTAACAAATGAGGACATCCCCAAAAGAAGGTTTTGCTCAGAATTTGGGTACAAAGTTGTCCCCAACATATGGTTAAGTAAAGCCACACACACACACACACACCAAACAAGTTGGATAATAAGAGCATCAATATTGTTCTGGGAATTGAGTGACTGAATCTATAACCTGTAGGCCATGTGTAACCAAATCAAGACTTCCAAACAAAATCCTTTAACTGTCCCATTTAAAGTGAATAAAATCAATACAGCAACAAACAAATGTAAATACTCTAAATCTACAGAGCTTCTAAATAGCGCGGAAACACAGACTGTGTTTTAGTTCTGATATACCAAACACCCAGTATCAGCTTACATCTATCTGTACAAAACAAAAATTAATACGTAAACTGCT
>JAZGTJ010004532.1:0-30551 GCA_036877575.1 Botia almorhae
TTTGGCTCTTTATAAATAAATTGCACCTTAAACAAAACTCAACGCAATTAATTTTGCGCTATACCACCCGTGTGAAGCAGACGCTAAATGAAATGTTTATTTAAAAGAGTTGTTTGTTTACATTTTTCTATTGATCATGGCAGCTGTAATTTATCAAGTGATAGATAACAGCATTATATATTCAGATGTGCACATAGTTGAGTGTACTTATGGCCTTTTTAAAGAGCTGATTCAGGTGCATGAATTGCAATAATAGAGCAATGTTATAGAGTCCCAGCAAAGAATGCCAGATCTCAGCAATCTGATGCATTCTCCTGTATAAATTGCGCTTAGCACATATTTTGTGGGTGCGCTTGCTCTCTTACCTAATTTATGTAATTCTTTTACTAAACTGGAAAGCAAAAACAGTGCATGCAAACAAATGATCAGTGGGCGCGATTTATGCTTAGTGAATTCTTTCCTGAGAGTTTCTTATTTGTTTTCTTTGTACCGCAACCATCCTCTCATGTTGAAGAGAAAGCAGCACATCCATGTACAGACTCAGGTTAGCGTCAGACAGCTAAAATAAGCTTGCGGTACATTTGTGGCATTCTTAGCGTTGAGCATGTTGTTGTTGTATGCCACAGAAGACGCTCACCTGGTTATGCCTACACTGCCCACCTCCATCTGTGCTCAGCAGAGAGAACTTGCAAGCAAAATTAAGACAGAAAGTAAGACCCGTTACCTGAACGTCACAAATGATCAATAAACATTGTTCTTTAATGCATCAAGATGAGCTGTTTGATACTCCTGTGATGTATCTCTGGTTCCTCTAAGGTTCCTCTGATCTTCTGTGCCGCCTTCAAGTCCTCCTGGAAAGTTTCTATTTACGAGTGTAAAAGTTGATTACAAATTAATTACTAATTCTTGTGCATTTAAGGAATTCTTCTCTTTTCTTTATTCACCTTACAACAAAGACAATATAAAAGACAAATAATGCAAATAAATAATGGATTATGCACATTAAATATGCAATTGATACTTTATCAGTATGTTTTTTTATCATGCTAGTGCCACAGGATATTATAGATGTATTTTTGTCACTCAAGCCTGTGGTTTCATAAACTTATCCAAAAGTTTAATTTTATTTGTCAGCAGTACAAACAAAATGTGTACAAACTGTAAACATACTAAATGTATAGTCAACATTTACAATAACAATTTATTATTTTTAACTGATACAACCCCAAGTTAGCAAATCACTACCACACTAGTAAACTGGTGGCATTCGTGTGTGCTCATCTCGTAAATACAATTATTCCGACATGACTTAAAGGCAGCATTAATTTTTAGAGTCTTTTATTGCGGCAATGTGAAGTGGCATGGTATAGATTCTGTTCTTTATAATATTTTACAACAGTACATTACAGTCAATGTCACAAGTGTAGTAACACACGCTTGCCTTTCAGACCTCAAAGGTGTGGTGTCAGCCAAGAATGACATACGTGTGGAAATTGTACATAAAGATCACAACGCAGCTCGGGAAAACGAGGAACACTCCACCATGAAACAGCTCATGGTAGTTACTTTTTGTACATTTGAGAAAAAAACTACGAACAACCCTCAACATTATCTCATCAGTACCCCTAAATCAACAAGCTAGCTCATTATGCTAGTACCTGTCATATCCATGGCTAATGAATGCTAATGATCTCCACCCCAACACTAATAGTGCCCATCTCCCTCACTACTGCTAACTAACGTCCATGAATAATGTAGCATAAATATTTGCACCCTGCTGGCCTAAGGGTCTATATTTAGCCATCAGCCTGCAATTCCTGAGAGGACATGGGCATAGCTAGATGTGGTGGAAATACTAGCACTCAAGTGTACCTTTTCTCCTGAAGGCCCCTGTGAATCTTTGTCAAAACATGCAGCTACCATCTTTAGATATTTGTAGCATTCAATATCACACACGCCTCCGAGGCCTAGAACTAATTCTGTCTACACAAGACAAGGAAGTTGAGCACAAATGAAAATGGGGTTGCCTTGCAAATTTTTGCTAATGACATGAAAAATATTCATAGAAAAGTGTCCCCGTTCAAGACTATTCTGTGGAATATTAGAGCGTTACAGTGTAAATCTGCAAAGAGAGATGGTAGAGATGTGAGAGAGTAATTCAAAGGTCTGCTGTTTATCACAGATTGAGCGAGGAGAGTTTCAGCAGGAGTCCGTTCTGAAGCAACTGGAGGTTCTTCAGGAGGAGGAGAAGGAGTATCAGCACATCAAGGTACTGTGGGAGTCGAATTAAGGAAGTGATGTAGGAGGAACTAAGGTTTGATGAATGAAATACAAATGATCCTCAATACATATATTGTGGGGCTATAGATTAATCAGTAGTTAATTTAATTCATCTCTTTTAAAGGCAGTTAGCAAAAAAGGAGTTGGTCTGTCAATTTGTTTGCTTTGTGTGCACTCTGAAAATATTGGTTTAATTATACGGATTAATGATCAACTCACAGTTAATTATCCTGCTTATTACACGGCTGCTTATCAAATAATAATATTGACATGAAATATTGAAAAATATTTGAAACAAATTAAAAATTGAAATTTTTGATTGTGAGGAGAAAATGACTGCAGACTGCTTTATAAATGTTTTAAATAAAAAAAGCACATAATTAGTTTCAATAATCATTTATGAATTAGGAAAAACTGTTATGGTTTTATAATGAAGATTTATAGTTTATGTCAGAAAATTGCTTTACAGATGGATATTGACATTTTTGTCCAGCCAAAACCAATTATTTATTTCAAAATCAATTAAAATCTTAGTAACAGTTATAATTACCATTACATATTTAGACTGATCATTACAAAAGTTAAGTTTTCTGATACCCATTGGCAAGTCGACCAATTTTATTGTATCGTAATTTGTTATATAATATTACCACATGATCCCATAGTTAACCACACACCAGTTACAAAAATTTAAATTCTTGAAGTAAAACACATCTATGTTCAAACTCAGTGTTCTCAAAATTGGATTCAGTGCCTGCTGAACCTTCGCCCAATGGGACTGATTCCCTCCCTACATGTAGATAAGTGTGTAAAATGAACAGTGTGAAGAGGGACAACACTGCACAGATACAGAGCACGCATCTGTCGTCTGATAAAACGCACCTGACAACGCCATTCTCGAGTTGTCATAGCGATATCTCCTAACAGTAATTATCGTCTCTCCACTGCGAGATCTGGCCCGCGCGCCCGCTCAAAATGGCATTCACGTCCACTCTGCGCTGCCTGTGCCGCTTCTTAGCAACCATGCCAACATAGCACCACGACAACAGCCATGGCATCTAGTTCCTTTGCTTTGATTATTTCTTTCTAAAAAAGTGATTCTGACATCCAATTAAAGTTGAAAAGTACAGACTATTGCAACTAATTGACTATTAAAGTAACTAACTATTCACTAATAACTACTGCAATAGCATCAAATTATTGCATTATAAAGTTCTCTTAATTAGCTTAGAAAACATACTTGTATATACTTGTTGTGTTAGTTAAAGAGTATGTTTTTGGCTTCAAAAAGCTTTGCGTCGTAGGGAAGCATTCACACTGACATTGATTAAACTGCAGAAAGAAAACAAGGTCCGAAATAAACACTTCCCAAGTGTCAAATGTGTAATTAAAAGTAATTAAAACAGCGGTTGGTAACTTTATAAGCAACCGCAATATAATACATTGTAAGACCATTTCTGATGTGAGCAAATCATGTACTAAAGAGAATGTCCATCTTTAAGTGTAGTAAAGATTAACACTTTTATTGTCATTGACGTGGTTTTATGTTCATTGTTTCTTGCGTAAAGGATCCCACTAATGGATACTATAGCGTCAACACCTTCAAGGAGCATCACGGCACCCCCACCATCACTCTGACGGGAAACCAGACCACAGAGATCCGTCGAGATCCAAACACGGCCACCACTGGCAAGCAGCGAGTTCCCACAGGAATGTCCTTTACCAACATCTACTCCACCTTGGGTGCCGGACCCAACCGCCTGTATGACTACAGCCAGCGGTTTGTGCTGGGCATGGGTAGCAGTTCCATCGAGCTGTGTGAGCGCGAGTTTCAACGGGGATCGATGAGCGACTCCAGCTCGTTCCTGGACACACAATGCGACAGCAGTGTGAGCAGTTACAGCAAGCAGGATGGCTATGTGCAGTTCGACAAGGACAGCAAGGCCTCTGCCTCATCTTCATCCCATTACTCTCAGTCTTCATCCCAGAACTCAGACCTCACACGACCCCTGCAGAAACGCATGCAGACCCATGTCTGACCTGGGCTGCCCGGAGATAGACAGAAGACAGAGTTTTAGAGGAATACAGTGCTGGATTTGGCCAAAGGGGGATTTAAACCCTCCAAGACACAAATCAGGAACTAGTTCAAGCACATCTAGCACACCATTTCATTTTTCCCCTACTCCTTTTGCTTAATATATCTTTCATATTTGTCCAAATGTTATTTAACAGCTCTAGGAAGCCTTACCGTATTCAGAACCTTGCCGTAGACTTTCCTAATGCCCTACTATAAACGTCTGGGCCCTGAACTTCCTCCAAACAACCGTGTGCCACAGTGATGTTACTTGCCAATGTAGAACACGATTAACTCAATCAGTGTCCTTGTCTGTATTTCCAGTGACTTTGAAAGGGCTCTGGATGAATAACCTCCTCAGAGAAAACCCATACCAACAGAGATTGTGTAAAATGCCATAGATGAGGTCTTTGAGGAGCTGATGAAAGCTACAGAAACTCCTCTGCATTAGAGGACAATGCTCTGTACATTTAAGCACAACTGTCAAAGTTGTATATAAGATTTATCAATGGCACTTCTTTACCACAGTTTGCTCAACAAGTGGACAAAAGAACAAAAGATGACTGGCAGACAATGATTTAATAACTATTGTCAGTCAGAATCATTGGATTCTGGTCCTTCTGACAATTGTCTGACAAAAATGTAAGAATCTCAGAAAAAATGGTTCTGAGCTGTTGGTTTACAATTCAAAGATATATCTGTATATTGTGTTGTTCTTTTATTTTTCTTTTTTTTTGAATATTCTTCATTTTCAATGTCTTAACATTATGGTTTGAATTCATTGACTATTGGACCTGAATTGGGATTATGTATTTTTTTTACTTTGCCTTGAGTGGGCCTTTCAAAGGTGTGCAGAAATTGTAAAATATTACATTTTGTCCCACTGTTTTTAAAGCTGAAGTGTGTAATTTATTCATCACTGCAGCTGAGGTCCAATGGAATTGCAGAAAGCAGTCATTGGCCAAACAGCCCTGCCTCAAGCTCAGGCCATTAAGCCAATGTTGCTGTGTTGGGCTGGTCAGGTTGCTTGCACAATTTGTAAAGCAAAACTGCCACAGAGACACAGTGTTGGCTTTACACAGAGACACTTTTTGGCAAAATCAACTCACAAATGGCTTACTTATGGCTGTCCATGCATACTGAGCAGGGGCGGCAGAAAGACAAGGAAAAAATGCATACTTTAGCTTTAAAAACTATTATTGGAAGGGTTTGCTGTGGATAATGCACTGGGGAACAATGTCTGCATTTAAAACAAAGATGACGCTATGTTCCTGGTGTGTGAAGTCAAATACAACCTTCCACTTCATAAAATGCCATTGAACTTGTGCTAGATATAGTTTTAAACAGCTTTTTTCTTGCAAAAGACACATTTAGTTAATCAAGCTCTGAGTAGATGATACAAACATGCACATTTTGCTCTGGTTTAAATCTTTTGTCTACTGGTAATGTGATTGACATTGAACATATATTGCATTGTGTTTTCTCACTGTTATAAGTGAGCAGTTTTTGTAAATTCTTTGAATGGGGTTGGGGAGGGGGGCATTTATGCCTAATGTAAATGTATGTTGTTTTTCTGTTTCTCTTCTTTCTTTTCTCTGTATTTTAGTCTGCAGAACTGAAATCGCAATCTCTGACACTACTGATAACTCCTGCACTTCTACACTTGTACACTTGTTCACTTGTTAGGTAAGATAATAGTCCCAAATCTGTGTACTAAAATCAAGCTAGCATTGGAGTCTACATGGGATGTGCAGATAAACACACAAACTTTTAAAATAGATCTTGTAACTGTGTGATGCTGAAACTTTGTTTTGAATGCTGTGCTGGAAACTTGGAAATCGTTGGCCAATTATAGTGTCTGATAAAACCCGACAGACAGGAACTGAAGTTCCAAACAGGAAATCAAGTTCCTTTTTAGTATCACTACACCAACCGCACATCCAGGTAGCTAGACTTCCAGCAGACAGTTTTAAAATGTTACATCCGTTGTGAAGTATGAATCTGCCAGGGTTTGTCACAAATTATAAGTTCTAAATTGCAGTTCTTAGACTTCGGGCCACAATTCCAATAATTGTGGTCCATTTGCTGTGCCAAATGAGTCATCAGCAATGACTGCATATAACTGATCATCCTATTTCTCAAATCATTCAACAGTTTGTTTATTGTCATTCTGGGGAGGAAATTTTCAGCCAGAAAAAAAATCCAAATTGTGGCTTTGGGTCTGTAGTACTTCAAAAGGGAGAACAGCCATTATCTGTGGTGTAACATTAAGTGGCATAATTGTATGAAATTGCCACCGACCTCTTATAACAAGGTTCAGACTCATCCTGGTATGAGCGCCAACCGTACTTACGCCACATGATACCAACACTTCACTCGCTGCCAAAGTATGTCTGGGTTATAAAGCTCTGAATTCACATTTAGGTGACCAACCTCTACAGTCTAATTCTGTGCTCCCTCATGACCACACAAACACAGATTGGATGCGAAAGCTATCATTGCATTCTGCTTATCAAAGCTTCTGACACTTCACACTGTTATCGCCTCTTCAAGTTATCTCACATTCTCCCCTGATAATAAATATGGCCAGAGGCTTTCTCTTGTATAAATGAGGAGGAACTGTGGTGGCTCCAACTTAAACTGCAAAGATAAAGTTTTACCGAGGTTTGATTTGTACCAACCTGACAATTCCTCCCACCCTAGTACAAGAACCACTGGGGGGTGACGCTACTGAATCATTTGCTGCTGTGAGCACTTTACGTATGATTATATTTGTGGCATTTCAATGGGTTTCATACATGAGTGCTATTGGATGAGTCTAATTTTACAAATGGATTGGTGCCCAATGTGGAGCTTAAGCTCAACAAGGCCTGTTTCAGTACTGATAATACAGCTCACAGTCAATGTTACACTGTATATAAACCCCTCATGCTCTCTGTGTGTGAAATTGCAGCTATTTTGCTTTGTTCTTTAGTCAAGTTTAGTTGTAAAGGGCAAAAAGCAAATCGCATCATTGATACTGTACAAGTGATCGCTCTTTAATTTATATTTTTCCTTGCAGTTGGCTGCACAGCTTTGGTAATGAAGTGTTTAAAATTAAGTGTCCACATGCAACTTATCCTGGTCTGCTACTCGGATGTTATTAAAATAACCATGACTTTTCCAGACCTGGAAACCAAAATTCCCCAAATTCTTGATTCTCCAGGTTTTCAGTAACCCTGTATGGTACTGAAACTACTCCTAACTGCTTTAGTACTGTTGAATTTTAAATTAATTAATCTAACCTTTTCTTCTGCCACTGCAGTAGTTTTCACTGTACAATCCTAATAGAACCATATGGGTAATTATTCTTTGGCATGAACATATGTGATTACAAATAACACCATATTGACTGGTTTACATAAGTTGAAACAGTCTTAAAACATGTTGTAAGAGCATTCAAACTCTGAGTTCAAGTCTTCTATAGTCACCATTCAAATACAGGATTTCCAGCCATGTGCTAGAATCAATGTGGTGGCAGTACGCAAATATTGGATTAGGGGCTATTGTTCTGTGTTTGCCTAGCACTCAGAAGCCGTTTGTGTTATGTGCACTGCTTATATCACCCAGCCCTGGTGAGTTTCATTTGCTTCTGGACCGCAAGTCTTGTCTGCCTCAGGCACTGGATGGTCGTACACTTACAACCAAACCAAACAGATGAACAAATACCACTTCAGTTGATAGGCTGGGGTCATTGCCAGCTGCAGACAGCAGACCACATTTATGAGTATTTAATTTCTCCCCTGACATTTCCGCACAGGCAGGCAGGCTACTGTCTAATGAAATGCTATGCATTCTCCTCCCTCAACGATTCCGGTTTATATAGGCATCTCCATTATGATGATCCCAGAGTTGAGAAACAGTCGCAAGCTAGGCCGCATAGGCATATTATTGTGTAATAATTTCTGTACCCGGCAGACATGTTGCATCAGTCATATGCGCTTTGTAAAAATTTTGCTCAATTTGTATCTAGAAAACATACTAGAGAGCGGAATACAACAGATGTACGATGATGGCTCTTTGTGTTGATTGCGTCTTTTTTACATGTCCCGAGCACTTTCTACATCAGAATTTTATTTATTGATCATTTGTAACCATAAGACAAGATCTTGTTTGTTTTTCTGCAACATGCTACTGCTGTAATAGAGATGAAGTGTGTACACAGAGGTCGAGAAACTCAATCCAGCAGTTCTGAAGTTATTATACTGTAATGTACCACGGTTATGAAAAGGTTAACCACTATTTTCTTGCAGTGACTCTATCAGTAAAAGCATTTAAAGATGTACTTGTAATGGTTTCTGATGCTTTGGCTCTGTATATTTCTAAAAGAAAATTGAAAATCATTGCAAAAAGAGTTGGGCCTGATGTCTTTATTTGAACCTGCCTGCATGTATTTAACATTTCAAGTTAAGAGTAACGAAGGGTTAACACAACATCAATATTTAACAGGTTATCCTTTTCATTCCACATTCAATGATGAAAATATTACATGAGTTTTTTAATTGTCAAAAGACAATTTTAAGAAAAACTGGAATATATTATAATCAGGGTTACTTTGGGATTTTAGGGGTGGGGAACGTCCTGTCATGTTTATTGTGCTCCAGGTTAAAAAAATGTCAAATGTATTAATAATACTGCATAAGCACAACAATAAACAAATTACTGTGACATATGCTGAATAGGAAATGTTTGTAAAGGCATAAACAGCATAAGTGTGATTTACCAGCCTAACACATGAAACAAGCGCTGGGCTAAATATAGTATTAGGAAGCTGAATATGAAAAATGCGCAGCTATTGAGTGCATAAACATCAATGAGATTTCAGTGGAACTAAAACAGTCAATAATGCAATGTATAAAATACAATGTAGCCATGTTTATGTGAACCCATGTTTAGTATAGACTGGATTATAGTTTCCTGCATAGTTTTATTCAAGTTGGCGTCTGCATAATTTTGTTTCTACCAAGTGACAAATGAGCCAAAAAGCCATAGAGCTTCGTTGGATGTAGCCTTCAACATTAATGACAAATCCACCCTTTAAAATTTAATAAGCCTATTTCTTTTGCAGCCCTAACAATGCATGTTAGTGTGTTTCCCCCTGCTTCTCTATGACCTTATCACAAGAGACCGGTGACCCATTTTTGGGTCTTGATCCACCAGATGAGATGCACTGATTTTACAACTGTGTATGTCATTTAGAGGGCTTCAAAGAGTTGGACTGAGTGTTCTACAGTATTCTGCATCACTGTCAATATTAACATTCAGATTTTGGCAATTTAGTTATGTGTAGCCCGGTTAGTATTTAGACAGATGGACAATTTAATCTGCTGCAGTTTTACTCTCTGTTGATTATGTTGACTGGGGTGATGGATAACACAGGCTTGGCTGAGTTATTGTATATAGCCAGCGGTTATGGGTTTCAAGAGAAAGCTCATTAGCAATACAGATTTTGAAATGAAAGGCCTCAAAGCAGATCTTAAAAGTCTACAGCACCCTGTTTGCTTCTAGTGGATTTTTTTTTTTAAAGTTGATTTTGCAAAAATGAAAACTTAATAGATTTAAACAATGTTATTATTATTATTATTCCTATTACTACTGCAATTATAAAAATAAATTAGAAGTTAATCACTTTTTCCTTGAGTCACTTTCTCTTTAAGAAAATGTCTGGTCCACCGAAATAGGTTTGAATTTGGTTTGTTTAAAGAGGACTAACTGCAAGTGTGAAATCACCCACATTCATCCAAATGAGCAAACAGGAAGATGTGTTTGTTTCTTTCCCTCACCTCCCTATGTTGAAAATTGCTTTGCCTGATAATTGGATTTCAAATTTAATTTGACAAAAGGCACACATTTGCTGTAGAAGACAGACCTATATAACAACATTACAGAATTATCTGCAGGCAGTTGCTTCAGGGAGATTTAGAGCACCCGGCCTGTGTTATGGGGGCTTTGTGTTCTCTCCTTATCAGACCATAAGATGTTGCTGCTGTGTCTATCACGTTTCATGAGATTATAATATAACAAATAAAGATAACTTTTTTAATTAAATTCGCAAACATGTTTAATGTCACAATAAAACCAACCTGGGGCTGATACCTCAATGTACATTATATGGGAATCAAGGAGATTTAGTCTTAAATTGTAAAGTCTTCTGTCACTAAACAGGATTGCAAAATATGTTGTCATTTTAGACAGTGTCTCTAATTGGTCAAACAAATACAAACGCTACTGGTTGAGGCAGTGTTCATATGTCAGGCTGCTCAAACAAACAGACCGATGTTTTGATGAGTCACTCTCTTTACGCTTATATAATGAAGAGAAAATATTTTACCCTTAAATACCTTAAATCACCTTTAACAATTCTTCAAGATCACATTTTAAAGACAAATTAAACGCCCTCATTCATTGCTGTTTACTTAAACACATCTGTTTTAGCAAAGCTTGTTAAGGACGCTAAACATCTGTTTTGCTAATGTATGAATTTTAGATTAGCACTCCTGGTAAAACTGCACGCAAAAGGGGTCATTCAGTGCCACTGCTGTCAACAGCTTGGAAGAGAATCAGCAGTTTTTACTCTAGAAGTGCAACTGTTTTCCATCCTAACTCAATCTAAGTCATGTCAGTCTAAAGTTATAACAGCTACCTGGTAAGCAAAAGAACACAAATTCTAAATCACTCTCCCCAAATGGGTCCAGGTTTTAAGGGGGCAGTGAAAATCGAATGTCTTAGTCACTCTAGCGTCCTCAGGACTGAGGATTAAATGTTAGGTAAAGATAAATCCCTCCCTCTTGATTGCCAGCAGTGGGCTGTCAGAATCCAACAGAGCATCTTAAATGGATTATTGATCTGATGACCTTTCTTTAGTTTAAGGTTTTCTCTTGTTTGCTTCGGTAATGTTGACTTAAGTCGCACCATAGACAGTGTGATTGATTGAACACTAGCCTCCAACATTACACTGTTAATAACTGGCCTAGATTTGTTTAAATGTAGACAGGTGATGCAGAAAAGGGAAGATGAAAGCTCTAACAGATATAGTTTACCCCCAATAGTTTACGCTCAACAGCCATTTAATACACTTTGCTAGTACCAAGTTGGACCCTTTTGCTTTAACTCACTGTAGACAGGAGTGCGGTCTTCTGCTGCTGTAGCTCATCTTCTTCAAAATTTCACATGTTTTGCATACCTTGGTTGTAACGAGTACTTTCTGAGTTACTGTTGCCTTTAAATGAGCTACAGCCAGTTGGCCCAGAGATCAGCCACTCACTGGATATATTTTCTTTTTCAGATCATTTGTAAACCCTAAAGATGATTGTGTGCAAAAATCCTAGTAAATCAGTTGTTTCTATAAGACCATCTGGCACCAACAGCCATGCCACATTCAAAGTAACTTCCTGTGTTTCTGTAGCTCAGTTGGTAGAGCATTGCGTTAGCAGCAAAAGATTGTGGGTTTGATTCCTAGGGAGCACATGTATGAACCAAATGTATAACTTGAATGTACTGTAAGTCACTTTGGATAAAAATGTCTGCAAAATGCGTAAATGTAATAAAATGTAAATTGCCATTCTTCCCCATTCCGATTGGTTTAAACTTCAGCAGATTCTTTTGAAATGTCTACATGCACTGCTGAGTTGCTGCCACATGATTGGCTGATTAGATATTTGGGGGCAATTTAGCAGGTGTATTCTGTCATCATTTATTTCACCCTCATATTGTTCCAGACCATGTTACTTCTTGCAGGCGAGAAATATTCTTGCCCCCCTTTCCCTTATAATGAAATTCAAAATAAATTGGGGCAAAATTTGTCACGTTTTACTTGTACTCTAATAACCCATTTGCCAAAGCTACAAAAGTTGTGTGAACTACAACAAATATTACAAAATTTGATTAAATAAAAAAAATTGTCCTTTTCTGGCCAAGCATCAATGGTTGTTAATGGCATCATATTTATTGTGTGAGGTACTGTGGAGAAGAAAGGTTTATGTGAACATGTAAACAAATTTGGGCCTGTTCAAGTCATATGGGCTTATATCATATGAACTTATAATACACTTGTTTGGCGCTTGACAGCCCCAGTCCTTTCATTACATGAAGAACAGCCAGATTTATTTTTTTAATTCACCTTGTGCATTCCATGGAAGAAAGTCACATAGATTGGAATGCCATGAGAGGGAGCATATGATGACAGAATTCTCATTTCAGGGTGAACTATCCCTTTAATTCTTGTTGCAATATTCTTGGAACCAAAGCGCCACTGTGTTATAAAACATCACAATCATAATTGTTTTGTGGAGATTGGAGAGGATCATATTGAACTCCACTCTACCAGTGATTCATTGGCAAATTGATTCACGAGACATTTTCAAGAACTTTATAACTCATTGTCGTTGACATCTGAAATTAGAAAACTAAATGAAATCAATACTTTTGTTAGAGGTAAAAAGATGATTTTTTTAGAGCAGGAAAAAGAATAATTTGACAATTGCATTTTAATCGTGTGCCTTGAGAGGTTAGGCAGAAAAGTTCAGGTCTGGTCATTTCAAGATAAAATACTGTTCAGTATACTTTCAGGCAGACAAAAGTGTTGTCCGGTTAATTAAGTCCAACTATTGACGTAACAAATGTAGCTCTTCTACTGGATTTGCTTGTAATTTACTGTTTGTGAATGTATTGACATTTTGCAAATGTCGTGGGGAGTGGGCTGAAGGGAAAGCTTTGCTATTTCCATGAGGAAGCATTCCAACAATGAGCCTTAGATTGCAAAGTAAACTGTGCTGCATACAATTATCATTTGCTAATTAAGGTTGCGTTTGCACTTCAACTAAGAAAGCTTCTTTCAAAAGGCTGGCTTCTTCAAATTGCTTCAAATTACAAATTAACAGTCGTGTGTGGACTTGGAGTCAAGCTGCAGGCACAAGGACAGATCTTCCGAAATCTTGTGAAAGCTTCACATCTGAGACTGAGAGAACAAAGGGTAAATTAGTCTCCAATTACCCCGTGCTTCTCTTTTCAGCACCTTTGTGATGACATGGAAGAAATTTTACCTCACTTTATCGTAATCGTCTTCTCTGAAGACCGCTGTGATTCAAAGTCTCTTTTTATGTTTGCAGAAAGAAAACAAATAAAAAGTTATTGTACCATAGTTGTGTTTATCACAGCGTGACATTCGCGCAACAGCTCCACGGTGCCTTGATTGAGGTTTATATTTGTTGCTCGTTGATTTTTGTGTGTGTAAGTAGGTAGGTAAGTGTGAACAATGTGCAATGAATTCTGAAATAAGGCAAAATTTGTCTTTATTTGGCTCTCTTAATTGTAGTGATTCCATCACATGTTTACATTGTTTCCAAGTAGCAATCTTACAACACAAAATTTACCTCACGTTATTTAATTGTGACTATAAGTGGTTGCTAAAACCTGCTCACAGATTTGTAGTTCATTTTAATTCAAACATGGCTAAAAGAGTTAATGTAAGTTGGTTACTATGCAAAGAATCCATCCATTTCCATCTATTTGACCTGCTCCAATTTGCAGGCTGGCGATCACTATAAGCCAGCCCAACCTGCCAATCAAAGTGCTAGGTACCTCCTCCAGCCTTATTTCTGTAATTTACTGCCTTCCTCACATTTTCCCTTTAAGATCTCTATGACAACACCGCATGTTCATGGGAGACTGCTATTAGACAGTGTTACTTTATAAAAATGAGTGGTTTACACAGTGCGTAAGCCTATATTATTTCCTAATATTTGTGTTGTTTTATTTCTGTACTGCCAATTATTTTCAGTTGGCGCCTGAAAGCGGAGTTTATTATGTGTGCGTGGAATGAAGGCAGATGAATGTCTAATTGCCCTTGGGAATGGCATCCACAAGGATGACTTCATTCCAGATCTTCACAGACGTTCCTGTGCTGTGTAGGACAGGCTGTCTAGTTGTTAAATGAAGAGAACAGGGCGTGTGCTGCGGTGTAAAGAGAGGTCAATGACTGTTAATGTCAGTCCGAACACAGCAGCTTATTACATCACATGCCTAGTGTTCATCCCCTCACTCACAGGAGAGTGCAGTGATATTTAACATCATTAAAATCTTCGTAACCGATAATAATATGAGCCCAGATGTTCACAGTTCAATGCACCCAGGAGTCCTTTGGCATGCTCTGCAGTTCCTCTCCTCCTTTCAATATAATACATGTCATGATTCAGTACATATTGACGCTTCACTGATTCATTAACATACAAAACATCACTAATCCACTCAACAGCGCATCTTACCACTATGGCACACCAGGCTGACACGTTTTCACCCTTCAGCGGTGGCAGATTAGGTCTGTCTGCCCACATGACTACCCTTCCACATCTGTCAGATTCTAACTCACTCACCCTTGCATATCTACACCCGGCGGGCACAGCCTGGCGAGAGGAGAAGTGGAGGGTGAGAGGGTCATGGATTCATGGAGCTCAGCCAAGGTTTATCAGACAGACTGGGGAATTCTTTCCCTGAGAAAAGATCGCTGCGAGGCTGTGGGGCGAGTCTGAAGTTCAGAAGGAGCCAATGAAGAGTTTAATAATGTCTTAATTGCGCCGTGGCCTGGCGATATCGACTTATCGACACCCAGGCTGGAGAGGTGTGGCAGGGCGAGTGTATAGGACATCATGGGTTTAGAATCAAAGCTGAATCAGTCAAACTGACAAACAGAATAACCTTTAATAGGGAACCTGCTCATCCTCAGCATGTGTGACGCTCAAACAAAGACATCAACAACTCAGCATCACATGCTAATGTTGCTGCTGCTCCCAAAACAACTGGAATGTTATATTTTTCAGTTTTGTATTTTCTCCTGCAGCTTGGCAGAGAGATAGCTGTTATCTTTGTTTTCTTTGGAGCCAAATCAAATTCACTTTTGCAAATACTGTAGGGGAGGTCAGGGCTAGTTGTCACTCTGGAAAATTGTCATAAAGGTTGTATCTCAGGTAACTAAAAGGGTTTCAGTCAAAACTTCAAATGAAATAA
Organism: Botia almorhae; assembly: GCA_036877575.1. Taxonomy (NCBI): domain Eukaryota; kingdom Metazoa; phylum Chordata; class Actinopteri; order Cypriniformes; family Botiidae; genus Botia; species Botia almorhae. Next base: position 15,395 of record JAZGTJ010004532.1, read on the forward strand.
GTGCTTGTTTGTCCTAGAAAAGGTGTTGTGTGTTGATTTAAACATCTATTTTAAAACCCTCTTGAATTAGATTTTTTAAAATTGTGTTCTCCAAATAAAAATTTCAATGTTGTTACATTTAGCTATTAAAAAGTAAACAATAAAAGTTGGATTCATTAAGGAAGGCTTCAGTTAAATAAAAAGAGATTTTAACTAAAGATTGAACCATGTTCAAGGACAATGTTTTCTGATTTGTTAATTCTGCTACCTATTGGTTAAAACATTGCTTTAATCCTTTGCAGTTTCGCCATTTCATGAATTGTATTAATCAGTTTGCTGTAAAATTGAAAATCCATTTAAAAGCCTGTTAGGCTGCATTTACACTGGCACAAAACTTTTTCACAGACCCAAATTTGTTGTAAACACACAAGATCCGTTTTTTTCATATCCAATCTGGGCCACTTTCAAATGTGAATTTAAATCGGATACATATCCGATATCCAGACATCTGACCTGCATCCAAACACACATATATATAACATGGACATATATATAACAGTGGCTATAACGTCACTGTTCCACGATGGATTGCATTGAACGTCATCATTTCCCTTGTCAATGCCAGGGCAAAATAAACAACATCAAAGCCAAATATAAGGAGGCTATAAGGACATATGAAGTTGTCGTGTCACTGGAGTGAAAAACATTAATGCCGTCTTTATCATGGCAGCATTTAAAAAAACGCTTTCGCTTTACATAATTGCTGTTGGATGAACTTTTGCCGACTTTTGAACAGGTGAATTAGCAGCAGTCCATCCACAACACAAGGGTCAGTCATGGCGCTCATATTAGTGAATGACTGGAATTGTTTTGGCCAGAAGATTAATGTAAACACGTGCATCGGATACGAGGCATAAGAATAAACAGGCGGGCCAAAACATGGATATGGAGATCGGATCTGAGCACTTGCAGTGTAACCTCAGTGACAACATGCTCAATATTGGGATTATAGTTATATAATCTAGTGATAGAAAGATCAAACTTTTCATCAGCATTAAAGTATTTGGTAGTTTTCTAGTAATACCTCTTGAACATGAAGGCTGGATGCATCAGCAGGCATTAATAATCTTCAAACCTAGTGTTGTTTGTTCACTGTGGAGAAGTGTCTTTACTTAACAGTGGATGCTGTTTACCTCTGTGACTCTTGAGATATCAGTCTCTCTCCCTCTCTGCAGTGTGCTGTACTCCTGCTGGTTTGAAGGTTTACTGACTGTTGGAGTCCTAAATTTGACTGATGTGTGGGGGAGCATTTCACAGCAGTGCTAAAACTCTTGTTGGAGAGAACAGTGATGCACCGGGACACAGACACACTTAATATTGCATGTGATCGTTTTTTACACAAATACATTAGAGGAACAGTGTAATGTTTCAGTCATTTCTTCTCAGCATTGAGGTTTAAGCTTTGTATGCATCATTATTGCCCTCCTGTGGCCACAGCTGTTATGGGAATGAACTTATATACATGTCTATTTATATGCAGAAGTACTGAGACCCTTAAGCAATTTCAGTATTTTTCACCAAACAACGCCACCCTCATTAAAATTTCAAACAGGAATGCATTGTTCTGAGGTCATTGTTATGTTTGAAAACATTCTTTACCAAACCAAAGCATTGCATTAGAGTAACAGGAATATATTTGTTTATTTTCTGTTATTTACACAAAATCTGTTTTATACACCTGTTGGTCTTGCATGTTTGTCACAGCTACTTTAATTATGCAATTACGTACCCTGGTTAAAGCTTTGCTTCCCTTTTGGTGAACACTCGTGGGTTAATGAAGAGTACCTTCTTTATTAGAATAAACAACCCACGATCTGCAGAGTCATTGCTGCACCTAGAATAAAAAGACAGAATACAACAATAATATTGTGTCTTTTAAGAGCACAAGTACTGTTTTGTGCATTGACTGTTTACACAGTTTGAAACAACTATTCTAATAACACATTTGCCAAATAATTGTCAACTAACAGTAATTCATTAAAGGAGTCGTATCATATTTTTTTGGAATGTCCCATGTGGGTTATGTTAGTTCAATTAAAAGGAAGTTGAAACTACATAAAACCACCCAGACTGCCTAGATGAGGTTATTCCTCAAAACTCTGTGTGAACAAGAAGTCTTGTGAGAGAAGCCGCATGGGAGGGTGACACAAATGAGGCCATTACTCATATAGAACTATGAAAACTCCCAAAAAAAGCACAACAGCAACCCGGCTGCAATGGGGGAGAAGATTTTGGTGGTTGGATGAAACCAAGATTTAGCTTTATAGCAAAATTTCAAAGTGACATGTCAGCAACAAATCTAAAATCCTACCTATAATGAAAAGTAGCTGCAGGGAATTGTGGGGCATTATTGAAGCACCATGCTGAGGACTGGCCTTTTATGAACAGGAACTGGTCATATTCTTAGCATAAAAGAAAGCACACAAAGATATAAAATAAAAGGGAAATAGTCTGTTGCAAGAAAACCTTATATTTAACCTGCCAAAAACTGAAGCTTGAGATACTTATCAGTTTGTGCACCATGGGTGTCACTAGATATATTTGACTGGGGCATTAGAAAGTAAAATTTTGATGAGCCCTCAGTCTGTCTATGTTATCATAGTTATGATTGCTTTACAGTTAAATATGTAAAGGCTAAGTGAGTTGAATATGTGAGTTAAATGCTAGGCTAGTCATGCTAGGCGAGTTGAATATGTCTGCAGTAACAATCTTTTTATATGCACCTCCAACACTCTAGGCTCCAGCTCCTTTCTTTGTGGTTTTCTTTGGAACATCTGAGACGTTGTGGTTAGACTCAGAGGAGAACTTATATTTAGTGGAACGAGTTTCCCTTTTCTAAGTACAGATTTATTATTTGGGTTTAAATCATCATGTAGTGTAAGGGTGTTTCCAAACATTATATTAATTAGCTGTTGTTATGTTAACCATTGCCAAACACACCTCATAAACTCGTTTGCAACAAAGTTTAGTAATGCAAAGTCACTAAGTATAAACCTGACGCAGTTTTAAGTTCTGCTAACATGCAGTAAATAAACTATTCATTTAGTTTCTGTCCATTTGCTGGGTTAATGATAAGGCATAAAGCTACACTTTTTTACATCATGGGGAGCCTGTGCCTCAGTACTGATGGACTGCTAAAAACGCCCCTGACAAGCACTATTAAATGTAGCACAAGTAAAGTAATGAGGGGTTGCAATATAAAAAGCACAATGTTGGATTGCTTTCACCTAAAAAATAGGGACAACTATGTATTTCTTTGTCCAAAAACCATATTTTCATTGTCTCCCTTACAGCTTCGGCTACAATAGTCTTTCTAAAAGAACTTCAATTTGCTGCATGGGGTGGTTACCAAACCAGGCTCCACACAAGGTCAGCCTTTGTCAGGTCTGATATCTGGGAATAAAGGTCCGCTTTCCATCTACGTTGCCCATGTCTGAACTATATTTGCCATTTTGACCTTTGGTGAAATGGATTTGTCAGCCGACCTGAAGTCGCATCAATAGCCCAGCACATTGGCTGAAGCGGGGGCCGTTCTCATTCTATTTGTGTGCACATTTTTCCCCTTTACAGAGCACAAAGGTAAAAATGCTGAAATTTAAACTGGTGTTCAGTCAATACACAGTAACATCAATCTCTAGTTATTCAACAGCCTGTAAATTGGATTGTTTCGGATCAAAATAGTATTGATGTAAAATATCTACGCTCCACAAACAATTCAGAAAGGTCTGTAAACAACCGTCTACACAAAATACAAATAGTCACGGAAAATTGTAGCTATGAATACAATTAACTCTCTCATGCATGGTTTGATTTATAAAGGGACGACTTAAAATAGCATTTTGAGCCATTCAGGATGTGACCTAAATCACTATGGGAGATTACTTTTGACATAATTCTACAAATATTTTTAATCTGATGTTTAAATATTTTCTTACATGTCAAAATGTCACATGGGTGGTGAAAGTGTAAAGCACCAAGTAACACCAAGTGAAGAAAAACAACAAGCATTTTGTTTCCAAGAAATCCACATAGACCAAAAACAAGAAGAAAAATCCTGCAGAATGGTGGGCACCATTAAGATAAATTTGTTTATTTGGCCTTCTTTTAGTAGAAGATAGTAGAATAATGTATACTTCAACTTTCAGTAGTAGATTAAACAGTATTATGCATAATTATGAGACTGTGAACTTCAGTGCTTGTATTTTGTATAAATGGAGCCATAGGTATATACAGTATAATGAGCAGATGTGTGTGGTGTTTGGGGTTGTGCATGTGGTAATATGGAAGGTTGTCTACTGTATGTATACACAGCATCTCAGTTCTTCAAACATCTGTATTGTTTTCTACTCAAGAGATATCAACTTACTGCAGTATGTTTTTTTTTTATTTAATCATTAGTGTAGGTTAATAGTTTAAGAAAACATTTTCTGCTTACTACAAATAGGCATTAAATGGAAACAAGAAATCAAGAGCAACAATTGGGATTTTTTAATTATATTTTTTTTCTTTTTGATTTAATAATTTCAAGGATCGAAGGATTTAAAGATCTGGCCATTTATGTGGCTTTCAATTGTTTTTTAACTCTATCATAACTAACACCCAGAAATGTGCAGACAAAACATAAAGTTGATCAAGTTTTATTGCACTTTTGTTCAATAACAAAATGCGGTTTTCTTGGAAAAATATCCAATATCTCACAAGAGACACTATCAAAGTCTCACCTGGTGGCTCATTCAGTCCAAAATGGACCGAAGCCAATACTGAATGGTGAGAAGAAAACTTCAAAATTCAATACAGCTAAAGGGCTCTCTGATCTCCAGTGAGTGAAAGAGAGTAAAGCAAAGGAAAGTAAAACAGAGGCAGAGGTTTATATTGAGAAGTTCAGGTGGTGTTAAAAGTTGTGATACAAACAGGGTTCCCTACTTATATGTGTATGTGTTTGTGTACATTGTCTTTGTTAGATGATGTGTATCTCTAAGAGTAATTGTTGACATCACTCAAATACCCAGATGTGGATTTCATACTGAGAACAGAATATAAAAATGTGTTTCATAAGGCATGAGTCATGTCATTTGCCTGCACAGAAATAATGTCATCTGACCTTTAAGTTGTGTACCAACACATATTTCTCACACCATCTCCAGCTCTCTTACACACTGCTGTTGCAGTCGCGCCTTAGTGGTTAGTGCGCCGACACATTGAGCTTGGGCGATGACAGTCGAGTCTAATTCTTTTTCTGTAATCATATGTAGCTTTAGGTTTAAAAATCACGTCTTGTTGGAAGTTCTGGAAGTCAAGCTGCACCAGTTCACCTTTAAAAAAGGTGAAATGCTTTAGAATTGCTTATGAATAAGAACTAATCACTGATTTTGCAGTTTCTAAGCTTTAAAGATATTCAAGGTTTTGTTAAAAGCTGCAACGCATAACTTTTTGTTTAAAATGAACAAAAATCAGTTCAAGATCAAGTACATAACACATCAATGTTCAAAATGCTCTCCATACCTTACTCGCAACACCAAATTTATAATAATGATTTATAATTAGCAAGCTAACTTGACATTGACGAGCATCCACAAACTGTCCAAAAACTACTACAGTTTTACTTATTTCAGATAAACCTGCCCCTAAATGACTCCTAAAACACAATAATCAATGCATGATCGTTTATGTGTCACGCGTCTCTTCCTGTCTAAGTGTGTGGGTCTTGATTAGACTTTCTCTCTATACCTCTTCTTTTGCCTTATCCTCCCTTTAGCCCACCTTCACACAAACCCCCCCAATGAAGCAAAATAATATTGTCTCTCTGTAGGCTCACCTTCGCGAGGTCAGTGCTTTTCTCACAGGTCAGGGGGAGTAATCAATACCTGAGAAGAGGACTTTGGGCAGGTTTACAAGGACACACAGACCTTGAGTTTCACACCATGTGCCAAAAGACTTTAAATTCCACGTGCATTATGATTCTTCAGACTGGCCCCTACACTGCATTACTGTAATAGGATAAAATGCAATCAAAATATGAAAGTTCTAATGAGCGACTGGCCACAAGTATAACCTCAGTGACATTTATAAATATAAAAGTTGCTAATTATTATTACTGTGAATGATTCTGAGCCTGTGAATGAAGGTCATCACATAAGGAGTTTAGAAAAGATCATGCCTGTCTTACTGAGAGACTTGTAATTAAAGGTAACTCATCATATAAATCAGAATGTATAAGGGCTGATGGCCACCAGTGCTGTCATGCCGATTTTATACAAGAGTCTTCATGCTAATTATAAGGTCTCCAAGTCTCCAACACAAACAAAGACAGAAACTGGTTAAAGTGACACATGTACAATTACAATTATTATCACCCAGCACTCTCCAAACAGTGATATATAGCACAGTATTTGTGAAAAGTATATATTTAAGCACTGATTTCTGGAGGCAGTGATGTGCCAGGAGAAATGCCTGACCTGAAAGATTTCTTATATGATTCCGAAATGTTTGTGTTTATGTGGGATGTCTGACAGTTGCCTTGAGCTGTTAGTCTGTACTGCAATAATAAGAAAAACAGAAATGCCATGACCATGCAACTGTCTATGAATGTTTATTTATGCATATTTCTGGGATAGAAACAGGCATAATATGATATGAATAATGCATTTTTATAAATGAGAGAAAATCAATATAGCTTGCCACATTCAAACTTCCATTTGCAATGACATGAAACACTGAGCTGTTGTTTAAAGTTCAAATATAATCCAATATTTATCTATTTTTATTATTGAACCCTCTATGTTCGGTTTGCTTCAAAATTTCATCTTAATAAAAACATTCTTTATAAAAATGGTACATAAACAAAAGTACCACTTTACTAGGGGTGTAATAATATACCAAATCGCGCGATTCGGTTTATATATAGGAGTCATTGTAGAAAGACATAACTATCCCTGCATTTTTAGAAGTATAGTATTTAGTATACTATATAGTAATATTTGCAATGCATATTCATTAAAATCAGTTTAACAAAGAGCAGTGCCTTACAAACCCTCCAGTAAACCAGCCATAGGCCTATGTCATACTATATTTATTACATTATTATAATAAAAACACACTTATTTCCCAGCACAGTGTGGTGCAATAATGTGCTGATTTATATTTATAGTTGTTTTTAGAATATACTTATTGCCATTCATAGTTTGCGGTTAAACTTACTTTGCCAGGTTAGTGCTCACTATAGCTGTGTTAAATATGGGTGTTTTAAAATTGAAAATGCACTGAAGATAACAGATTAAATCCTGATATAGAGAACCTTGTTTCTAAAACAGTCATTTATCTTCTGAGGTACATCATATATATAGTACATTAAAGACAGACAATATGTGTAAAGTATGAATATATGCATAAATGTGACAAATGCACTATTAGGTGGTGATCATTGTGTGTGATTTAAGTCTGTCTTATAAAAAGTGTTGCTGTGTTATGAGGTAGCATCATCGTTCCAGTGCTGCATGCTTCATTGATTTTAAACATGACTGATCGTTTTGTCTCAACTTACTTAAAATGCATAAAACTTTCAGGAGCTTTACGTAGTGAGCTACATTCAGAAATAAGCAAAAACGCGCTTCTTTACACGTGGATCCCTACACACGTGCACAGAGAGAGAGAGCGCTGATTATGAAATTACAGACTGAGAGATCAAGTATTTATTTGATTTGTTGATCTGTGTAGTTTAAATCTGTGTTCACAAGTTCATAAATGTTCTTCTGAATTAAATGAATTTCTTGGATTGTTAGCGCAAGACTTGTGGGGAAAAATGTGCATGGGTGGTGTATTCCGTTTTTTCTGTTCAGTTTTATATATTGTTACACTCCTACACACAACCAATGTAGAGTCACTTTTGCTAACCATTACAAAATTCCTAACATTTTATCAGACGCATCATATTGTGGCAGGCTATACTGATTTCACTCATTTAGTTTTTGCCATAAAACTTGTCAAAACCAGTCATCATGTTGGACGAAAATGTAGATTAAAGCTATAGTGTCTTAAGGGTTTTGAATACTTAAGGAGATCTCAGAATAACATTAAGTCATAATAGCTGGTCTGTTTTAAATTTGCTATTACTTTACAGATACTATAAATAATTGGGATCTCTTGAAGGTTTGACTTTATTGTCTTTATATATATTTATATATATCTTTATATATTATGCCTTTTGAGGTAGCGCAGGCAGCACTTGTTCTCATTCCACTGGAGACAGGCAGGATTACAGAGCGAGTTAGCCCATGTCTCAACCTGAAGTTCAACCTTATCCGACTACAGAACTGCACACCTTTTCAGTACCCTGTGACCTACTTCACCTTTTTCAATTTCAGCCAAAAATAAAGACACACAAAAAGAGAAAATGCAATAAGAATCTAAAAGTATTGGCTGCTCGCTCAGGATCCTTAAATGACATTCTGTTGTGACCCTATCTAACCATGCAGTCCCTCTCAACTTCAACACAAAAGTTTGCTGTGAATAAATGGTTGTGTGACTTATGACTCTATCAGAATTGCAATCTACAGCCGCTGTTGTTTGTATTAGGGTCTTTTATCTGTATAAAGCTGATCCTAGTCGATCAGTTAGAAGCAAGACCCTGTTGTTCTGTGATTGCCACCTTCACTTGGTTCTGACTAGTTCCTTTGAATCCATGACTATGAAGTGGCACTTTGACCTGCTGTGGCAAATCAAGCTTACATCCCTCACTGTTTGCCCCAGGGGGGTGATTGTAATAATTGGCATGTTGATGAGCAGACTACCGGGAAGTGCCCTCCAAATACGACTGCACGAAAAATACTCATACGCCAACACACACATGTTCGCATAAACGCATACTAAAACAGAGCTTCATTTACATTCAGACCAGCTTAAATTTCTGTAGAATTCAGAGCTGGCATTATTAAAAATACACCAAGTTCAGAGATGTGAATTTTAGTTCTGAATGACAATAAAACGATTTAACTAATGGTTGTTAAAGTTTTTTGAGAAAGCAAATAGTCCAATAATTGTCCCTAACTATATACTAAACATAAATGCTGGTTTTAGTAACAATTTTGGTACCACTTAGTACAAACAAACAACAAAAAAACAGCTCTGAATGTGTATCTTTAGCTTTATGCACTCATGTGAAGAAGTAGTCAGTAATTATGCTGATTTGAGTCTTGCAAGCCTTAAAAACACAACAGTTATAACACAGCAACAGTTTTCGGTTCATTTCAAGTTGAAAATGGGGATAATAATGGAGTGCAGTTTAGTGAATGAGTCAAATACCAATTCACTAACTGCTCCAACTGATCCACAATAACGCAGACATTTAAGAATCATTAACAGAGTCTAACATCATGAAAATCTTTTAGTTTGGTCCCTCAATAGCCAACTTAGGTGTGCCAAAGTGTGCAGTTAATGAAGCTGAATGAAGCAGATTGCAATCAGAATTCTATATTGACATGAGCTAAGGAGAAAGTAAACATTGGCCAAAGATTCTCCTAGGCCACTGGCATGTCTTGTAAGCAGTCTGTCAAGCTGGACTCCCGCATGTCACTTGAAAGACCCCTCACTTACTGTGCACACCCGGTGTGCTTGTCACCACTCTGTAAGATTTACTGACCACATATCCCATGATATCCAGTGACCCAAAACAGAATCACACAGGCCTGTGTTCAATTCATCTAGCCCTGTCAATCCACACAGACTCTAACTCTCCCCACTGGACTACATGCACGGCCAGCCAATGAAATTACTCGGCATTCTACAGTGTGTATAGCAGGGTGACACTGTCTGACACTGATTAACTTTCTTGACATATGTGTTGACCTGAGGCATGAGCAACTAGTACAAGGAGTTTTAAAGTGGCAATCCGGAACGTTTTGGGTTAAAAATGAGCAGTTACTGAGTACATCACAGATCAGTGCTTAAAACTGCCTCCTTACCTTTCCCCAATTCACAACGGTAAGTAATGATTAATGTAATAATGATAATAATGATATGACAAAAACATAATAATGATTCATAATTTTTGCGGTCAAGTCTGATTATGCAAGAAACGTCTGTTCCAGCTGCTATATCGTGTCTGCAAACTGTAGATGGTGTATCGTCAGTTCTCCTTACAACAATTGTATAAAACTTTATACACATTAATAACTCTGCAATTTTATACTTATACGGGTATAAAAACGGTATTTAAACAGTCAGAGTTCAAAGTTTCCATATTTAATACACTTAATACACAGATTTGTTTAAAGGTGACTTCCAGACATATTGACCAAGCACACCCAAGTATTTATTGCGAAAGAAATAATTAATGCATACTGGATCGCACTTTAATAAGATGCTTACTAGCCCTCTGACATTTGTGTGGGAGTGCATGTTCGTAAGATGAATGCTGGCCATCATAAATAGCAACAGCCAGGGATATGTGCGCACATGCTGGAGGACAATAAAAGTATTTAAAAAAGAAAAAGAGAAAGAGAATAACAAATTAAATTAAGTAGAGAGTGTCTTTAGTCCTTTGCCTGAGGAGAATATGAGAGCAATAATATAGAATTTATAAGGGACCGTATGTTTGACGTTTTGTGTAGGTGGTAAAACATTTGCGCTATTCTTTTTTACATATGGAATGGTTTCTAACTTTTGTAGGCCTGGACAGAAGATAAAACTTAAGTCTTTAATTTACTTCCTTTCATTAATATTGTGCTTTATATACATCACCATATGTGTTGTGAGTGTTTTGGTTCTTATAAAACTAATTGTTAGTTAAGCTCTAAATTTAAAAAAAAATGCAATTGTATGTGTTTAACACCAACACATACTGTATGTAAAGACTGTATCTGCCCTGGTAAAAAAAATATGAAGAGAAAATCATCACTTCTTATGAAATTCTCATGATGAATCACACACTTGTCTTTAATTCCAGAAACTTTATATTTTACATCAGCATCCACATAACAGGGTTATGGGTGAAGGTCTTTTTTTGTTAATCACTGTTTTCTTTTAAGACCACATTTAAATAAGTTTCCAGCTTTACGGCTCGATTTCCAAGTGACCTGAACCGACTGACTTTTTCTCTAATGGTTCATCAAGTGTATTTGATTGTGACATCCCACATGTCCAAATCCTCATAATGAATATCACACCAATGTGAGAACAGAGGCCTCATTTCCTGTGAGTGATGAATCATGGGATATGCTGTCACCGTGACATGTGGCATCTAAAAGGCACAGGCTGTGGTTTTCAGCCTGAATGAGAAACAACAGAGAGAAATGGAAGCTCTGTGACAGAGTTAGGTGTTATGCATGTTAATGTAAGGGGGAGCTGTGCTTGGCTACAGAAGATCCATCTTCCAGTGAGAGTGTAGACGTAAACCTATCAGTCATCTTTCACCCAGAACGCCAACTGATGCTGCAAACCGTGCCCTTTTAGAGGTGAGAGAACGAGTCAGTGTCTGGTGGGATATGAAGCAGGATTTCAAAGTGTCTGGTCAGGTGAAAATACAAGCTTTCCATGTTCCCACAATTTCACATTGGTCATGCGCTTGATGACTAACCGAGTCAGAAGCATTTGAGATGGGCCTGCCATGACAGACTTGATCTTTAGTGTCAGGAAAGACAATTTTAACCACAAAAGTTTAAAAAAAAGCCATTATGTATTGCGCCTTTCCTTCAGTGTGCCAGTATGAACTAGCAATAGCTTTCCAAATTAAGTGATAAGTAGGATTTTTGTATGATCAAATCTTATAACAGATGGTATGGCCCACACAGAGATCTGATCTCCTAATCAAGTCAATCTGACACTACGTGTAAAGACAGAAAAACTGAGACAGCATGCATCCATAACAACTGTGGCATCTTCTCATTGGACCATTGAGAAATCCTTGCTTTCCAGGCCTGTTACTGGGGTCTTTCTTCCCTGTAAGACGTGCCCACCAGTTGTCCTAGCAACCTTATCTGGTGGCACAAGGCATTTGTTTTTTTGCATTGTTTGGTTTGTATTAGACCACCGAAACCCTATTGTAGCAAACTTATCTCCAGTATGCCAGTTAGAGTAGAGCCCTGAAATGCTTTCTTGTCTGCTTTTCACTACACTAGTGTAATTCATCATAAAAGTCTGTTACCTAGGTGCCTCATTACTTCTCTTTCATACTGCCCATCAGTTATAACCAAAATACTGCCCTTGCAGTAATATTGCTAGTTTAATTACTATATGTCTATCCCTCATTAATCTAAAAAATTCCCTACTCTTCCCCTTTGTCAGGTTTGTTCCCTCATCCAAGGCTTTTTATGTCGCTTCCATGACGTTCCATACAACTCTCAGCACCTGCTGACGCCTTGGTTCCCATTCAGGCTTTCTCTAGCCATCCACAAATAGCAATGAAAACTATAATATCCATGTGGACTTCAGCCATACAGCTATATATGGACTTCAGCTATACATCGAAATATGCACAGGGCCAAGCAAAACAGCTTTATACTGAAACTTATCTGTAGTAACTGTCTCTACTACATATGCATGTTAAGTACGAACCTTATTATCTGCTCAGGCCACCACCATTACGTAATGTGCATATTTGGACACACATTGCAGAGCCAGACCAGAGTGGACATTTATAAAGTATATAATTTGAAACTGCATTGAAACATTTTTTTCTTCTAAATGATAAACACTGTTGAATTGTATTAGATGGAGAAAAATCCCGAAATGTTTTCCTCAAGGGGTGAGTAATTTATCAGGAAATGTTCATTTTGGGTTGGACATATCCTTAATTAGTTACATGGGTATGTTTATATGCCTTATTTTCCATTAGGACACCGTACCCCCAAACCAAAGACGCTGTTTCACGATTTTTGAAGTTATCAGGTAAATCCTTCACTTTCCTATCAGGTTACATGTAATTTCTTTACGTTTAAACACAAGACTTGACATAAAACAATAACTTTAATAGAGTCAGAAGAACATTTAAATTAAAGCCTGTTATCTTTTAACCGCTTTTTGTTCCATTGTTGGCTCTGTATGTTATCACAATTACAGTAATACTTGTAATTGTTGTTTTTCTGTATACAACATTTGATGCAACAAAGCCATGTTTGGATGGCTTGTGGGGTTTAATATCTGCACATTTGGTTTAAGAAAATATCTCAGATTCAAATAAGGTTTTTGGGGGAGGCAACCCCGTTTTTTTAGATATCACTCAGATTACGACAGATTTCATCATGTTCTTATGAACTGGCATTTTCCTTTTTTATGAATGTTGGAATCTAGTGCCCAATGATCATACCCTCCGTTTCTTTCTCTACGCATCAATCACTCAGTGTCAGAACATCTCTCTCTGTATCTACCCCCCACATCCCATCTTTTGGCCCTCTGCTCTGTGCTTTGTGGATGGCCTCTCTTGGACCACAAGAATAATAGATATGTATAAATACAAGAGTAGTAGCAGTTGTGGCTGCTGTTGCTACTAATTACACTGCATGCCTCATTAGGCTAGTAAAACAAAAAATGGGAGCAATAAGGAAGAGTAAAGAAGGGAGGAAGAGGCCGAGTGTTTGGGAGAAGTGAGATTTCTTATCCTTTCAGCTTGTTTTTAAAGCAGCTAATCAAGCTTTAAGCTTTTATATTAAATTAGTTTTCTGGTTAAATACAATTGTTGTATGCTGTCAGATAGCACAGAAATTTATTTTTGATACTTTTAGTTTATAAAATAGCGGAGTACATGAGAATGTGAACAGTAACACACTTGCAATGGATGCCTATGATTGACCGGAAGGGCTAAAAGTACAAATTTAAAGCTCTTATTTGGTAAAAAATGTTTTATTCTATCTTTATTTTTACTTACCCCCATATTATTTCAAACCTCAACTCATGGAACACAATATTTGATTTAAAGGATCTTCATCTGCTCCTTTCAATAAAATGCTCATATTGACCATGTCTATCAAGCTCCAAAAAGTAAGTTATGTAACACCCAGTCTTCATGACCCAATCAACTATCAAATGATAAAACACGCCTCCATTTTTTTGTCATTCCTTGAAAACATCAATTAAGTCATATAGGCTGCAAACAGCACAAACATCATCCTACAGCAGGGTCATCTCTGTATCAAACAAGGTTGGCCTCCAAGTTGAGCTGACAAACCGCTCTGCACCAGACACTACATTTTTTATCTCCTGCACCAGTTTGGAAAGGACCTCCTCGCACCTCTATCATAAGACCTCCAGTCCTTGCTCACCCTTATTGCTTGATCTCACAGTTAGTTACTCTACTGGCACTCCCTTTTGATGGAGTGCTGAAAGATCTTTCACTCAGAGACCCTATCCTCCATTCCTCTCCCCTTGCAATACTGTGCTGTCTCAGTCAGGCTTCTGTCTGGCTCAAAGCAGATGGCAGATTGTCATAATTATATCTCAGAGTCTGAAGCTCAGAACAGAGAGAGCAGTCTAGAGTCTGTCACTGAACGTCCCCTGCGAGCGTCTACAGCTGCACCCATCCTCTTCACTATCCCTGATTTAAAGCCTTATGGAGACACCTTTGACTCGTGAAGGACTGTGCTAGAAATTGAAATCTATAAATGTGTGCATTTAGAGGCTCACAATCCTCCAAGCATATGGCTAAAGTCCAAAGAAAGCCAAGGTGTAGGATGTGTATCACTTCACCGGAGAGCTTTAAATTAAAGAGTTATGGTCTTGGGGAGAGAGAGCAGGACTATTAAAGGAAGAGCACCAGAACTTCCTCAGTTGCTAAAGGCATCTCGAAAAACTGGCACATACAACAGGAAATAAAGCCAAAAAGGAAAGTTAACCTATGTGAGGACCAAAGGTTGTGCCAGCAATGCTTTCAAATGGGGGGGGTATATTAGCTGCATAATTTGCATGGTCTTTGAAGACCTTGGGGTTTTTTAGATTCTACCTTTGGGTTACCAGGTACGCTAAGGGGGAAAGTTTGGAGGAGAGTAGAAACAAACTTGACAGAGTACCAGCATGATGGAGGAAGCTTTTTGAAGCAGGTTA
Organism: Botia almorhae; assembly: GCA_036877575.1. NCBI lineage: Eukaryota > Metazoa > Chordata > Actinopteri > Cypriniformes > Botiidae > Botia > Botia almorhae. The sequence goes on from JAZGTJ010004532.1 coordinate 30,461, forward strand.
AAGCTGAACTGAGTCCCTTTAGATTACAAATAAAGCAAAGTGTTGCCATTTCTGAGGAGAGGGAACAGCAAGACACGTGCAGACGTAATCA
>JAZGTJ010004533.1:0-30549 GCA_036877575.1 Botia almorhae
TATTTACTGTTGCCTCTTATTGTATTTGAAGTTGCTTCCTTATCCTCATTTGTAAGTCGCTTTGGATAAAAGCATCAGCTAAATGACTAAATGTAAATGTAAATACAGATGGCTGGTTTCACACAGCAAAAACATCACATGGCATTTGCTCTGATGAAATAACACAATTACAGAGCACTGGTCAAAACAAAAACCTGTTGTCTAACTGTGATGAATGTCACAATGTTTGCAACCACAGCTACTCTATCTTTGATTATAGAAGTTGCAAAATATAATTTTCTAATAATAAATGAAAAAAAAAATTCAGTGGCTTTGGTTAGTCAACGTGGCAAGTCTGGTAGGTGCGTCAATGCTTTTGGTTGTTCTAATCTTCCTTTGCCATGGTAGCTTTTTCAATTTCCCTCACTTACTGCTGCATGTGAAGTTTGTCATGACAACCAATTAACCATAGCAAGAAGATCAAGGCAAAGTAAAGCAATTAAATGCTGATGCCAAATTGCATGTTCACGGCAGTGACTGATATTTATTTTTTGTGCTTACTTCAAGAGGAGTAATTAAAGGAAAAGAATCCAGTGGCAAGATTGAGAGAGTTGAGTCACACACCGTTTAACCCTTTACAAACATGCCCCGTACAAGCGGCCTTTCTAGTGCGTGGATGGCAACAGTATAATTGTGTTCATTTAGGTGATGCAAACCTTTCAGAGCTAAGATGGAACCTGTGTCAATGTAATTAAATGTGTAGTAATTTTATTTGTAATTTTTTATTCAACTTTGGGTTGTTTTAATCCTGTGTTATATGAGTGGTGGTTATTTTTGCTGTGCAAGATAAAGGTCTTTCAAACTCCAATAAAAGCACCATAGCAGTAGGTGATTGTGAAAATATCTGAATTCATATATTATTTTTGCATAAGCAACATTACATTGTATTTTACTAAAAAGTGAAACTATGCAGTCAAACAAATAAATATTAAAATATAGTTAATTTGTGAATATTTATTAGTATTAAAACCAATGAAAAATGCCAATGTTATTTTTATATGCCTGTGCACGCAAACACGCCACAAACGATCACAAACACAGGCATGAGTAAATGCTTCCTATCTGTTAGACCAGTTGTGCTTTTATTTGTGCTTCAATAAAGATTCAGCAGGTTTGTTAAACTTAATGGATTTCTCATTGATTGAACTGCCTGTGTACCTACTTGTTGCAATAGAGTGAGCAATACTCTTTTAAATCTGTATATCCAGGCACCTTTTTGGTTTTATAGCTCAGGCTGTGTCTAATGCGCGGTTTGTTTTGAGTGCTGTAAAATGTTCTGTATGAGAGTGTTATTTATTCAGCAGATGTTTTTGATTAGGCCTGGAGTGTGAAAGGGTATTGAACCAGCCTTTTGTCAGACACTGAGTGTGCCAACAGAATTTGGTTCAATAGAAATGAAATTTTAAAATCTTTCTTTTGACACAGCAGAGCCATGTAAATTATAAGTAACATCGCAGCCAATTTCTTTTCTTCACAGACACAATGCTCTGTGTTGGTTACCCTCCAACATACATCAATACATTTCAGGCAGGATATGACCAGTGCGCTTGCTTAAGGTGGCAAAGTTCAGAAATGTGATTATTCTGATTGCTCTGCAATGATTTTGAAATTACAGACAAAAGACTGGAACGTAATTACAATACCAAAATACCTTATCATACCATTAAAAAAACATTCTTTACCGCAACAGCCATATGACTGTGTCCCACCTTATCCTACTATGCGCGCCATCTCCTGCTTTAAGTAATCATGAGACAGTCATGATCTTCTTAGTGAACCGTAAAGCCGCAAGATGCATGATATAACAACAGATGGTGTAATGCATTTCTCAGTTTGTGACCTAGTAAGCAGAAGAAGAGTGACGCTGCTCAAAAATGGAAGCTTTTTGCGCTATATGCTACTAACTGGAAAATGTATTTAGCTGCTGGAAAAGCTACACTGTTTTAAAAGTAACTGAGCTACTTTCAAGCTACTGAACAATTTAGCTAAGTTAGTAGCATCACTACTTGTAGTTCCTAGCACTGACATTAGTTATTCATGCTAAATAATAATATTGCAAAATTAACAAGAGAACTAATTAAAAATAATTATAAAATATATCCAGTGAGAGGGTAGCTTTTCCTTTTAAAGGGCAGTCCTCACTCATTCGACCTCAGACAGGAAGAGACAGATGGCAGGCCTTTCAAGTAACTAGTAATTACAAATGTCAAATATAGTGGAGTAAAATTATTAAGTTGCAGTGGTACAGAGGGTGTGTTTTGCTTGTTTTCTGGGGAGTTATGTTGCAACCAGCTGCAACCAATCACTGTTTGCTAAATGTGTTAAAATATGACTGGTTGTGTTAATGCAGTGTTGCATGTGTTAGCCAACTGCAGTTAGAATACATTACTTTAAATAGCAATTATCTAACAATAAGCATTAATTAAAGCCACCCTAATAAAATAAAATAAAAAGCTAAATTTCATTAACTTAGCAGCAAGTGTATTTGGATTCAATGTTTGGAAATATTGGTCCACTGAACATGAACACATTTACCTTTTTGATTCTCACTATTTTGTTTGGCAAAGTAAATCATTTTTAGTAATATTATCATTATACACCTATTTTCTATCATTCTATTTGTGTCAACATTTTTATAGAATGCCAAGGAAAGAAAGGATGATAAACATTCCAAATAATCAAAAGGAAGTCATTAAAATATTTTAAAACAACAGACAGGTGAATACTGCTGTTAATGTGATTTATCTCATAAATAATTTAAATTTAATATTAATTATTTAACATTCTGTAACAAAAACTGTTTAATTTCTGTAAATAAAATACATTTGGATGTGTTTAATAAACACATTTGGATGTGTCCTTTTTGGTCCTTCAGCCCCTGAGAAGGTCTGTGCATGCTACTGTTTTATCCACATATTAGCCTCCAAGCACTATGCAATTTCATACATACAGTGGAATTCTCCATCTCTGTTTTAAAAATATAAACTATATGCCCCACCACTGGGTATGAGGATGTCCTAATATGAATGCATGCCAATGAGATGCTAAGAATGTTTAATCTGACAGGGCTCGTTTTACACATCACACTTCTTTGCTAAGAGCACTTCTTGTCAGCCAGCGTCAGTGTCAATGTTGCTTCTTCACAGAGCTTAAGATCTGACCCCCACTGTAGCAAAGCAGACCATTACCACTGTATGTATCACCATTAAACACATATGACTAAGTAATTTTATGGTGCTTTAATAGAATTTTTCACTTTCCGTTTTGACACTATTCCTTTGTTTTATAAACAGACTTATCAGGGTCGGCTGAGCAAACATGTGGTGTTGGTGTACTCTGGAAAAGTGGAAACATACTTAAGCTTTACGCCTTTGGGTTGTCTATTTAACCTGTTTGCTTTTCTAATGGACTGTGTTCTTGTGCTAGGTCAGGTGTTGATAGGCTGAGTACAGCATACAGGCAGAGAACAGTGAGGTATCATTACTGATTCTGCTAATGTAATTTGGAGGTGGAAAAGAACATGGCTTTACACAAACACACACACATGGATCTGTCTAAATGCTGGCAATTGTGTAGCTATGGCCCTGGTTTTGAAAAGTTAAAACAAGTTCAACAAGCTCTATTGAGGATATCTGTGGCAAGCTGTCAATTACCACAAAAAAAGTATTACTTGTCCCGTAGTTTATGAAAGCGAAATAAAATTGTGTTTACAGTAATGTGTTTACAAAGGGTATAGTGCCAACATAAAATAATAATATTTTGTTACTCCAAGGTTACTCTTTCAAAGCTCAGGATATTTAATGGAGATCTCAGTTGTGTTTTATTAGTATAATAATAGGTATCAGTATTTAAACTGAGATGTTTCTCCCAAAATTGCTTTGTAGAAACAGAAACAAATGAGACAATTGTTAATATACATTAAACATTAGAGTATGGATCTGTAAAATTAATTTGAATTTAAAAGAATAATCAGTATTTGGGTAAATATGAGGAGAAATTTTGAGTTTAAGTTTGTTAAAATCTTCAATTGACTTTATATTGCAGACCTGGCATATCCAAGATAGGTTTGAAACATTGTTGTAATCTCTTCTGAAACTCAAATAGAAACATTTGTGACATTTCTGGGTCTTTTTCTCAAGAGCAATATCTGAGACACAGAGGACTTAATTCAAAAGTTTCCGGTTGTTCTCCATTTAATCTCAAATAACTGAGATATTAAAGAGATTGTATATGTGCTTTTTCTTTCCTATGGAAAGCACAGCACAGAGAAAAACATTGAAAAAGACACAGTTTTTCAAAAACTATCTAGATGTAGTGCACTATACAATGCTGTTACTTTTTATTTGCCCAGAAAGATTACCATACCATTTTTTGCCTCATATTGTATTATAATTTAATTGGAATTTGTTGGAATTATAATGCCAATATTCTGTGATAGTGTCTGAAGTGTCTGTTATATGTTGATGCAGGGTTATTTTTAGGTTCCTTTATTTTAGGAAGCACCTTATCATTCCTCCAAACAGGATATTCTTGTATTTTCACCTGACATTGCAGGAAGATTGAGGTGATTTGCTTGGAGCATATTCTCAGATGTCAGTTTGATCTTGACAAAATTAGTCTGTCCACTATCACCTACTTTTAAAAGTCATTTTCAAAGTGCAGTTTTAATGTGTGTCATGCACTTTTATCCGTGCACAACACAGATGGATCTCGAAGGACATTTCGCCTTTGAGTAGTTTCACCCATGCTGTCTTGAGCTATGACCAGCACTGCCCTTGCGTGACTGCATTGATGCATGTGCTGAATAAGGAAAGGGCAAAGTGGCAAGAAAGAGGAATGCATGTAGTGCATGAATAAAAAAGTGTTTAATTGAATCTTTTGTTTAATTGAATCTTGTGTGTTACAAAGACAACTGAAGTCTGTTTAAATGTACATATAAAAACATTTTATATTTGTTATGGGTACAACATTTGTAGCCTATATATATATGTGTGTGTGTGTGTATTATATATGTATTTATTTAAAGATATCGTGTAATTCAACACTTTTTACATTTAAATAGTGTTATTTACTTGCATATAAAACATGCTATTTAAATGTAATTCTATAATCAAATAAAATCAGGCAAGCATCACTACTCCTAATTCTCGGGGTGTTTGAGTCTTTCCTAAATGACAGGAAAGAAGTTCCTTTCCTTTATTTAAAAAAAAGGAAGAAACTAGAGAATATATCATCATATAGGTGGTAAGAAAATTAATCATTGTGATTCAATTTTAATTACTTGTTATAATTTATTGGTTGTTATACATCATTAGTGCGTTGTTTGACGTCAATTTACACCATTATCACAGTAGCTGTGCTGAGCCCTATGGCATTGCTTTGACATATACTTTATACTTTCAGTTGGGTGTGTAACTTGTCCCATACTCTTTTATGCTACACACATGAATGATTGTAAACAAGAATTGAGCAGCTGAAAATACTATATTTTATTTTTCAGAATTAAATATAATTGGTAGAAATAAATGGGCCAATCAGAGACAGATTTACCTCTGCAGGCACTGTTTGATTTGGAGTTTTGTAATTACACTAGTGTTTGTTCAATTCCTTTATTTTTATAGTTCTGGTGGTACTTATAAAATGGCTCTGATTGTCATATATATCAAGGTAATTTGCTTTGATTAGGAAAAGCTATTTCTTTTCTTATTAAAGGGGTACTGGGAAACTCCAGCTGACTATGAATCGCACACTTTTGCTTTGCCCAACATAGACTGACATTAGCAATTCATTCATTAGAGCTGCTAAGTGCTCATTTATACATAAAACCTGAGAGGTGGGAATTACTCTGATTATGCATTACAACCCATTTTTGTTTCCTTTCATCAATTATCCTAAATGCACATAACAGGCATGCAAGGAATAACAATTTGGGGATAATGTTCTTTCTTTCTATTCATATTAAATATATGAAATAATATTTAAATAAACATAAATGCAATGCAATAATTCAACCACATTTGACAACTGCTGCTGTTGTAAAATAATTAAATCGATGCAGACTTCAGGTGAATCTTAGGAGAACATGTTTATGTAATTTCCCTCCAAAATCTATAGAAATAAATAGGAGAACATTTTGTATAAAAGAAACACAATTTTCATGACAAATAAATACAGTTTCCCCAAAAGGTTTTCTCATTGTATCCAGATGTTTCACTTTTTAATTATTACCACGTAAAAGTTCTCAAAGGTAATCATCATCACAGTAATAAAGACTTTTTTTTACTGATTTTTACTGTTTAAAAAGCCCTGGATTTTTTATTCTTAAAACCACTTAAAGCTGAATCCTCCTTTTTTTTGGTTAAAAATGAACAAAAATCAGTTATTGAGCAAGTATACAACAGGTCTGTGTTTAAAACTGTCTCCTTACCTTACCTTGAGCCACAATAGTAGGTTGATAATAGTAATTTATAATTTGATTGCACGGGAAATTTCAGTTTGACTTGTGGTTACGTCATGTCTGTGAACTCAGCTACAATGCTGAGTGTGTGGGTATTGGAATGATGGAGCACCTGTAACTTGGAACTTACAGCAGTGGTTTAGAATTTAAACTTGTCATTCAGGTTAAGAAACCATCTCCACAGATGACTTACAGTTTTATGTTTTGAACACAAATGGGGATATAGAAGCAAGTTACAAATTGCAGGTTTAAAGTGATATTAATGGTATCACTTTAAAATGATAGCATGGTATTAAAATATACTATTCTCATTATTTTATTGAATATTGCAGTGTTTGTTGTAAATGATTTATCTGTGCTTATCATTTTTTTATTCATGCGCCCTCGTAATCTTTAATCAAAAACAATAACCTCCCCATAACACAACATGTCATCTCTTGATGATGTATGTTTCTCTGCATGGGTGGGACTTGATTGACTGTCTTATGACCAGGCAGTTTCCACTCCTCCAACTTCCAATAATCCAATTAATTCATAAGGATGAAATCAAGTCCTGTTCTACATTGTTCCTCATTCCAGAAGCAAAGTCCCTTTAAGAAAAGTCTCGGCACTCTGCGGCCATCTTTGCACATTTTCCAGGCAGTTATTTTAGTCATACAAAAGATCAAGATCAGATGGAAAAAGCAGTTTTATTAGGTTTCTTCACCTACTGTGCAAACCTAAGAGATTAGGACTTTATTTAAAGCGTTAACAGACTATCAGCTGTAAGACTAGGTCTAAGACTATCAACATTGCAGAATGCATTTCAACCAAAGGCAGTTAAAAATGTGGGCACAAATGAAATAAAAGGCAGTAGCCTATGTCCTTATAACAGTGAGCTATTAGTAGAGAATTTACCTTGGACTGGAACAATTAACATAAAACTGCACTTTAAATAGAGTTGGCTCACGACAGACAGTCATGATATATTGTGAGAGGTACAAAATATGCTCTTACCAAAACAAAATTTTTAAACAAGGCTAGTGATGGAAATATAGGCTACCTACCTCAGTAAGCAGTAAACGCTGACAGTAAATCACTGAGTTAGCAATGCAGAAGACTCATTTGTCATTTGACCCAATGCCGAAAATATAAATAACACTAACATGGTGGCAGGACAATTTAGTTTTCAGAGGGGAAAACGAGATGGATGGATTTAATTGAATCTACCTTAGTCGGTGTTGTGACAAATCATGAGTCACTGTCTGCTACTACAAGCTTAGTATTAGCAGGTTTCTTCAGCTGTCTCCTGCCCTCTGCTATTCTGAATGGATATGATATGGCAGAGTGTGTTTTATCTACAGAGACAAGGCAGACAGTGGCAGACAAGGCAGACTTTTCAAAATTATATGGTTAGGAAAGTGCTTTAATTAATGTGTAAACCACTAATTTGAAGTGACACTATCCAACAGCAAATCCAGATAAAGTGAGTATGGGAGGACGTTCTTGTACCTCTTTGTGCCCCCTTTGTCTCTTTTGTTTTATCATATCCTAAAGTTTGTGTAAAGTGTAAGTGGATGCATGAGAGGAAGTGGAATAATATTAATATAAATCTTAATAATAACAGCTGTACAACATTTAGTAGTAACAAATAAAAGATAGACAACATATGCTTGTATCTGTATTATTGTAGCAGTAAGTACATATAAATTAATATAATATGTTCACAACTGCAGAAACTTAGGAGAGCTCCTAAAGAACGTTAGGAGAGTTTGATGTGACCCAGTTTCAAGTAATATTACGTTAAAGTTAACAAACAAAAATATTTCTGTATTTCTGGTCCAAAAAAGATGCAAAAACTGTAAGCAGTAGCTAAGGTAATGACACGCATACAAACCTGCAATCACTGTAAATTTGCTGAACCTTCACCCTTTACTTAATCTACCATTTAGTGACAAAGACAGAGCTCAGAAGAACTCTCCAGTTCATCTATGTGGAATCGAAGAAGAAAATGCCAGCTTATATCTTTCCAGACTCTATAGCCCTGCTTGTTTCCCAGGCAACATGGAGTGATTATGCTTTCACAAGTTTTTATTTGGATGCTGTTTGGCATCTGACGTTGGGCATCATATCAGAGATAACACTGCTGAGGGTGAGCTGGTCTTTTTAAAAGGACAGGCAAAATAATAATAATAAGTTAATAACAGTTAATAACTTCAGGTGTTAATATCCTACAGGATATCAAATGACAGATGCTTAGAGAAAACATCAGAACAATATGTTATTATGTTCAAAAGGTCAGAATGACCAGGTGAGTGAATCTGATACAGTGAAAGGTCAACACTGACACAGCTGTTCCGCTTGACCTCCGACACATCCTCAGAATCCTTTTTGAAATTTGTTTGTGCTGTGTGATGACTTAAGATTGAGTCAAAGGAGCAGTCAGATGGAATCCCGTCTGTGAAGTTTCTTCCATCAGTGTGTTGCCCAAAGGTCTTCGACTCACTAATTATAGCTTGGTTGTTCCTATTGTTCTTGTTATGTGAATATACATGCATGACTTACCAGCGTAACTGGAGTGGCATTGTACGGTAAATTGTACAGTGTACAAATGATTTGTGTTTTCTTGTCTGGGCTGGATAAAGATCAATTAACAGTTAGATATGATACCACTTTTAAGTTAATGCTAAAATTAGACATCAGAATCAGAATCAGTTTTATTGCCAGGTATGTTTACACATACAAGGAATTTGTTGTAGTGGCAGAAGCTCTACAGTGCACCAGAAAGACAGTGACAAGACAAGACCTAGGTAATAAAAACAATAATATACAATATACAAATATTGTATATACAAATATACAATATACAAATATACAGAAAAATAGAAATATACAGAGTATACAGAACAGTGTACAAAATAGCAAAAATACAAAAATGTAATATAGACATATAGACATTCAGGTGTGAACTGGTAACATGAGTATGTACAGGTGTGGTGATATGTGCAAATAAATAATGTATGATAGTGTTGTGTGTACTGTGCATAGCTTTCCTGTAGCTCAGTGGTTAGAGCATGGCGTTAACAACGCCAAGGTCATGGGTTCGAAACCCAGGGATTGCACATACTCGATGTATAGTGATCAATGTGTAGTATAATGCATTAGGCATTTCAGGCCATAGGTGGGAAACACCCTGGAAAAATGGCCAGTCCATCAATGGGCACACACATACATAGCTAAGAGCAATTTAATACCTCTAATTTACTTAATCTGCAGATCTTTGGACTGTGGGGGAAACTGAAGTACCCAGAGGAGACCCATGCTGACACAAACTCCATACAGAAATACATCCTGGCTCAGCTCACCATTTTAAATGCAGGCAGTTGACAAATGGACATGAACATGACATGACACATATTTAAATAACTATGAGCTCATAATTATTGCATATACAGTACAAAAGTACAAACAAAAAATGTAAAAAAATTAAAAAAAATTATTCAGTAAATAGCCAAGAACTAAACCAACAGGCTGAATCACACAAACTTTTGAAGCAAAACGTATATTAAAATCAAAATAAAAAAACAACAATGTACTTCACACATTTTGTGAGGCAATGAACTGAATTTTCCATTAAATCCTAAAGGCCTGTACAATGTAACTATTATAGTTGATGATTTTTATGAATTGTTAAAAAGTCTTTTTTAGATTTGCTGCAAAATTAAATATATACAAAAAAATTGTAGTTTAAAAATGGAACAACACTGATTAAATTACTTAATCTGCAAAACCTCCATTGGAGGTTATATATAGTGACACAGTATATGCAACATCATTTTTAAAACAGACCCCAAATAAATAATGGCATTACATTTAAATCATAATCCTACACACACTGTTTATTTACTTACATATGTTTATTTCTATCTTTTACAGTTTATGCTGAGTACTGTCATAATGTGTGACAATTATGTTGCATACAATTGTCAAAATATAACAAAAGATTAATAACAATTTAAACAATTATGCTTGAAGATAAAATGAGTGTTCTTTGCTGTCCATCCAAATGATGAAAATGTAAAAGCAAAATTAGAATTTTACCTTTAGGCCAGTAAAATTACTTTTTATGTCAGCTGCACAAATATACACATTGGACTCCTTTCTGACCTTGATTAATCAGATCTCCATTCCTACTGAGAACCTGTTCAGAGCTACAAACAGGACTGTGTTTTTTATATTATATATAAGTATATTGTAGGATCAATTGGTACTAGTGGTCTCTGTAATCAACTTAGGCTCACAATGTTTTTGAGAAACTATAAATTATAGCATCATAACCCCACATCTACCTTTGACCATAGCACAAAAAGACTAGCCTGTCTCAGTAGAGATGAGAATGAAGGTCTCTGGGTCTCGTATGCCTTCTGTATAGATCAACAGACGACAGCTCAGTAAACAGCATCTGTTTGTACATGCATCCCTCCCTGACCTCATGTTTTGATTCTTAATTGGTATTAGTAATGGTTTTTTGGTGGAAAACAGTCTTCAGTACCAAAAAATATAAACAGGAGTTTGGTCTGAACAGTGTAATGGGGATGACTGACTTTGAGGACCTTGTCAACTTTATAATCGTCCTTTGCTATGGAAACTCACATACTGAAATCTTCTGCTCTGAAGGAGGAAATGTTTCCCAGTTTGCATGTAACCAAGAAACCAGCATTTGGGCTACTGGCATAACATCTTTAACGCCCACATAGAATGCAATTTGCACTATTTACCTTGTTAATGCAAGTTCCTGGTCTTATGTGCATGAATCATCTGGGAACTTTATTCCAAATAAAATAAATGTTTGTCTTTGTAATATTTTATCAAAATGTAATCATCTGACCTGCTTCTGAAACAATGGTTAATTTTAGCATGAATCCCTCTTACTTTCCGAACACCTGCCATTCTGCCATGTGGGTCTCTTTTGTCTAACCCTTATGGATACAATAAATGGATAAAGTCCTGCCTTACGTTTATTGAATATTCTGTTTTACTGGGAAAAATGTCAGAAACTTTTGCGCAAGCATTTTATGTTTATAAAAGAACTATATTTGTTCCCCAAAGAACCATTCAATCAAAGGTTCTTAAAAGAACAATTTCTTGATTACCTTTCTGCAGTATAAGGAACCTTTTCCCACTAAGAAGAATCTTTTATGAAACTAAATGGTTCTATGGCTGTTAAAGGTTCTTTATGAAAGCTATAAACATGCTAGCTATTGGTTTAAATCATTACTTATATAAAAACAGAATTGCAAGGTAAAACTTTCATGTTTACAACCTTAGTGGTAATGACTTTGACGTGTAACATGCATGTGTTTCTTTAATGTTAAGTTTTAAGTATTGTCCTGGAAAATGATTTCAGACAAAGGTTGTAAATATGAAGATGAATAAAATAGCTTCAAATAAGATACACTTTTAAAAAATGAGCTTTACATTTTGACTACATAAACAAAACCTGTTTTGACAGAATCTTAGACCTACACTCTTAAAATACATTTTCTAAAAGGCTTTTTTGTCAGGGTATATGGTTCCCAATCCCTGCTGTTTTACAGCGCTTTTAAATGAGAGAAAGCTGGATATCAATGTTATGAATGATCATTATAACGCAATTTATACGAGTCGCGCTGTGTAAACTTGCGACTATAGTCTATGGAGGAATTCTCCAGGGTGCTGAAAGTACTTCACCCACACTGAGGGAGGGGGACGGCTGCGATCAACCACACCCTCTTCAGCTCATTGGGCATCTTTCTGGGGAACGTCATATGGAAAAAAGCCACACGTTTATGCCAATGAATTATAGATTATAGGGAGGCTGAAAATGCAGATTCGCCCCTGTACACAAACCCTCAACTCGAACGACGAACGATCCGACTCCCCACACCTCATCCACCGATGACCGAGGAGATGCGTCCTGAAAAGCACTGGTGAAGCGGTCTTGTGTTTAGAACAATCTCAGTTTGACTGCATTCACTCACAAACAGCACGGCGAAATAATAAGCACACGATGCTTGGATTCTTTAGAGATGGGACAGCGGTGGCTATCGTACTGTTTTATGCATTGGTGCGTATAGCTGCAGCAAACGAGGACGTCGTCTTGACTGATCATGTTCTTGTTCAGTTGCATGATGGGACAAACGAAGATGCTGATCAACTTGCCCTGGAGCATGGCTTTAGAAGTGCAAGGAAGGTAAGTAGTAATGTTTAGCGGAGTATGCACAACAAGCAAGGATTAAAACTGGCCGTTTAATGCATGCATTTTAATGCATGCACTCATACAGATTCATATATGTCAATCATACATATTTGAGTACATGATGTTCTTGTTAAGAACAGACCCAGCACAACAACAAATCATTGATTGTTTACAGGATTCTTAATAGTACTGCTATTTGGAGACAATTCAGTAGATAAAAACGCAGTATACCGTACATAAGTACTAACACCCTAGGAAACTAAAGCAAAAGGGAAAATAGAATTAGCTTGTTTAGCAGAATCTTTTTTTGGCTCTTAGAGGATTCTGATTAAAATTAGGATTCATCTTTCAAGGATCCTTTTGTATTGTATCTAAATCATAATAAAAATTTGAACAGGTATTCTATTAAAAAATCCTTTAAATGTTTGTCTGTAGGGTTTTAATACATTTTTGATGGGATATCTGCATTTATTACAGCTAACTGTAAACAAAATTTAAAAAATGTATTTGGATTTTTAAAATAAACATAAATAGAGATATTCTATCACTGTATTCATGATTTGCAATGCAGGTGACAAATTCAGAAAAAAATAAAACAATTCTCATTCTGAATAGCATCATAAAATAACAGGGTTTGTCATGTTAATTAATACCCTAATATTATGCTACTAATATTATTGTTACCAGCAATAAAAAAATTGTTAAAATTACTCCAGTACAAAGCAAACATGTCTTTAATCTGACATCGAAGTGTTTATTTATTTCATCTCTGTAAAGGGCCATTAATCACAGAACAGAGGATTTGATTAGCCTGACAAAACAGCCTTGTCAAATGTCAAAACATTACAATTTTAGCACTCACTGGTTTGGAACAGAGCTTCATGTGTGGTTTTGAATTAGAATATTACCTTTCCACTAAATATCATATGATATGGCTTATTAATTTGACATGTTTTTTAGTTTTTGAAAAATATTTTGTTCCCCAAACACAATCATTGTTCGAGACAAGATACTGTACACCCGCCTTGCATAACTCTCTGCTTTATTTACACAAAAGGTGCAAAAACACAGTTTCCTTTGATTACTTTGTTATTGTTACCAATCATTTCACCATCTTTTAAAAGCAAATTTCAGAGAATTAAGCAGATAAAGTTTTTTTATAAGAAAAAATAACATGCATGGGTATGTCCTTTACCTTCAAGATATTGATTTATATAAATGAGACTGAATGTGGCCAGAGACACCTGTAATTGTAACCCTAACAAAGAATTATAAGTAATCACATGGAAAACATTAACATTTCATTACATTTACGTTACATACATAAATAGCATACATGCATACATAACAATAAAATTGTGTTTTGGCAATTTATATAACACACAGTGTGTCCCTCAGACCTTCTAATAGAAGTGTATTTATTTTCAGGTTTCCTTTGGCAAAGGGTTATTTCATTTCTACCCACAGGACATTCCAAAAACACGGAGAAAACGCAACCTTCACCAGCACCATCACCTGGAGAAGGATCACCGGGTAAGACCTAAAACTCACAATGCATTATTACATGGAAACCATCTTAGCCATGGTTAATGATCGATAGATAATTTGATAGTGAAATCCATTGTTTTCATATGATAACATACAGTATCAATCAACTGATAATGTCCGTTTAGTTGGTGTTGTTATTTTAAGTAGTATTTAAGATTTGACTCGCATAGCCAGCATAAAGGCAGAAAGTACAATAGACAGAGCTTTCTGACGAGTAAAGTGACTAACCACAGTTTTGCTTTAATGGACCATTAAAGTCTGTACCAAGCAAATCTGAAAAAGATGATACCACAATAAACTGGCACAGAAATAAAATCAATTAAAGTATGATATAAATAGTTGTATAAAAAATACAAAAGAGGAAATTTTGTAATTTATGTTTATCTAAAAGTAAAAAAGAGCCTATTGGTTATTTCACAAAGTGTAATACGCAGTTCTGCTTGTGAATATCTGGTTTGCTTGCACAAAACTAGGAACATCTTAATAAGATTTGAAGCTGTGTATCTGCTGAACTTTGGCAAATCCAGTGACTAGTCTTTCACATAAAAGTACTCATTGAAGCAGCCCATGTAAGCGTGTGCACCTCGACTCTCATATGTAGTGCAGTCAGGCAGGCTGATCAGAGGTTTTGAGTTTATGTTTCATGTGTATGTTTCAGGTGCAGACAGTAACTGTGGGTGTGCGTCTGAGGCTGAAAATACTTTGAAAATGCTAAAGAGTGAAACTCTTTTTTTTAGAGAGACTGGAAATATTTCAATATGTAAACTTTAAGCCTCTAAACAAACTACATAATCCATGAACTTGCACTTACATGAGAGTGCTTTTGCACTTTTCGATCTATTTCCACACTTTCAGTAACTAAACAGCTATAAATGTTTTAATTGTGGCTTTGAATCAGGCTTGAAGTGTTGAATTATTTATTAACTCTTCACCAGTGTTGAACCTTTCAACAGCATCACTCAGCCTAAAGCAATTTTAAGTCAAGGGCATAAGACATTTCCAAACCATTATAATAGTTCAAAAATCAGTCATCATTGGTCAAGATATGCAGAGCATGAAGATGCATTACATTATGTAAAGTCATTATTGGTAACTCTGGCTTTTCTTTAGGATTTACCTACACATAATAAAGTTCTGTTGACTATAGTTTGTAAAAATAGAAACAGACTAGAATACTTTTATAATACTGTTTGACCCTATATTTATTTCCTCAATATACAGTATTTTCCTGGTCTCATTATACACAATTCATCAGTGCATGTTTTTCCAAAGACAATTTTGCTTTGTAACCTCTCATCAATAATAATAACATGAAATGGCTTCCCTTCTTCACTGTCATCACCGCACCCTCTTATC
The DNA here is from genome assembly GCA_036877575.1 of Botia almorhae. Lineage (NCBI taxonomy): Eukaryota > Metazoa > Chordata > Actinopteri > Cypriniformes > Botiidae > Botia > Botia almorhae. The sequence continues at coordinate 15,618 of JAZGTJ010004533.1, forward strand.
CTTTAACTTCCTCCTTTAACAATTCTGGTAATAGCCACTTATCAATTTAATTTAATTCAATTCACATATATATGTATAGTGCTTTTAATAATATATGATGTTACCAAGTAGCTTTACATAAAATAAATGTTTCTACAATACAAAAACAGAGTAGTCTGTTATGAAAGATAACTGTCCAAGAGTCATGTCCATATTGCAGAATTGTACAGTTCTAGGATTATACAAATTATGTAGTTGGTTAATATCATGTGTTTATTTAAGCAGAATGAGCAGAATGATGAGAATGATCATCACAATGACTACAGTATATAAAACATTTAGCAGATTAGTGTATTGTTTCAAAGGTGTCATCTCGATCCAATATTAACACAACACACTCAATTCTCAATGGATAAAATTTTGTCCCACCCTATGTTTTTTCTCATTCAAAATATACTGTATCTTGTTAACATTGGTTTATAAGTGTTAAGCTTAATGCATTTGTCACTAATGTCTGAGCAATAGATTTCTCAAATGTCACTAAAATTATGTATGGCTTATGTATTTTTAGCCCAAAACATTGTCCCATGTCTGTTTCCACATTTTTGCGTGGATGTTGTCAATAAGACCTTTTTAACTTAGAGGTTTGTTTAAAAATAAACACTGTTCCAGTTATTCTGATCATAATTTCAGAAACCACAGTCTCATCTTTCCACACTGATTAAATTTGAGTGATATGGAATCCATACATCATGATACGCCCACACACACACACACACATTGGCATATGTGGTTTATAAGCACTCTGTATAGACCTAATGGTTTCTATATACCTGTATATTCAGATATGTTTTAGAACTTTGTTTTTTATGTATATTTTATATGTTTTTTAAGCAATTTAGTTTATGAGGACACAGGAAGTGTCTCCATAAATCATGTTTACATTGTTATACACATGTCATTATCCATATCTGTGTCCTTGTAAACCACATAAACTTCCCCACACACAAACATAGATATACACATCTCATTATAAACCCTGTGAATTGCTTTATCTGATTTATTTACCTTAATGTCTAGGTACAGATCTGTTGGCTGATTCATAATCAAGCAAAGAGCCTTTAGAATAAATCTGGAAGGCCTTTCAGAATCAATGCAGAAAGATGAAGAGGAGGTTTCTCTGTCTCCCAAAACCATTTTCAGCTCAAGTGTTGTCATAGAGTGTGTGTATCGATCTGTTTCTTGTTTTGGACTCTGTCATTCACACTGTCCTCTCATGCTGTTTACACTGAGACATAGCTAATGTTTGTTCTGCTCTTCATTTAGACAGTCTTCAGTCTTTGGTAGATGTTGTGTAATACAGTCTTCAGTAGGGTAACTTAAGTGTGCCATTGTTTTTGTTACAACCGGTTTTCTTATTCATGGTTTAAAGCTAAAGTGTATAATTTCTTCATGTTAAAATATGTTCTGTTATCCCAGCTACAATATAAGCATTTTATTGGTAGCTTGTTTTCTAAAAGTGTAAACGCTGTGGCGCTATCAAAACACACTTTTGCCTTAACCAGTGGCTAGAATCTTGGTGGGAAACCTTCGAAAACACTTTTTGTAGTTCTATTTGATGTTAATGGATGTTCATAAATTTCACAGTTCAGCATTAATATTCAAAGCCATCCTACAAATTGCTTACTAACAGTTGACAGGTGGGCAGGTGTAAGGGGTGGTTGAAGTGTTTCAGAGACATGTCTGAAAACAATCTTTTTCTCTTTGCAATTCTGTGTGTTGCCACCAATAGAACACAATAAAATTAGCATGAAATTAAGAAAAAAAACATGCATCCACTGACTGTTGTTGCCTTGGAAGCAGTAGTAGTTTGGAAATATAAATCTAGTACGTAAATTAAAATTTGGTATGGTACCACTATTTGTATTGTTTTCTCCCTCACATGAAACATATTTGCGTGTATTATTCTCATTTGCAAGTAAATTTTAAATCATCTGCTAATTGAATAAATGTAAATGTATGTTATTAACACATTGAGTTCTAAATCATATTTTGAAATTTTCTGGATTCTGATCTGGATTCAAAGACCACATAAAGTGGTGTGCTTAAATAAATGCACATATAAGGTGTATTGTGCCATTTTAGGAGCAGCAACATCTGACTCACAAATATGTCAGATGTGAGTAGATAAGCAGGCTGTTCTCAGTGAAGTCCCACAGGAAACACCACAGCATCCCCCACACAAACAGCTAAGATGCATGAGGGAGGAACAGGCTGGGTTAACTCAGATCAGTTAGAACATATGTCTGAATGTGTCACCACCATTCTGTTCCCAGAACCACTTACTGTCAACAGAGACTTTGGCAAAAACGTTCTTTGCTGGACAAAAAAAGATAAAAAGTTGTTTTTACATAAATCATGTCTATGGCAGATGGCAAAACACTATGCAATTAATTGCAAAATTGAGAGAAAAGTTAAAGATAATGAAATCTTCAAAACTGTATAGTGCACAAATTGTGCCATCTGCAAATAATGTAAATCAAGGTCTTTACGACCAAGAGAGACTATATAGATTCCCATAAAGCCAATTTAATCCAAAGGTCATTTTTGTTCTTGTCATTATGTCTTCTTTAAGCTCATATTCGTACAGTTCAATTATCATGTTCTTAAATCTAGTGTCAGGTAGAGCTATGTTTTTTTATTTAACAGAAGGAAACTTGCACATAATTCAATATAAAAAATGAGAACAAGCTGGTTGATTTACATTTACATTTAGTCATTTAGCTGATGCTTTTATCCAAAGCGACAAGGAAGCAATTTCAAATACAATAAGAGGCAACAGTTAATAAGTGCATAGATATAGACAGGTCTCAGGYATTTCAACACAGTATAAGAAGTTTTTTTTTTAAGAAGTAGAAGTGGGGGTGTGTTAGTAAATTAGTCAAGGAAGTGAAGACAAAAAAGATGAGTTTTAGTTGTTTCTTGAAAATGGCTAATGACTCAGCCATCAACCAGGTTGATATTGTTACTGACATTGGAGCATGCTTAATTACTCTGAAACATCTACACTAAGAATTAAACTTAGTTTAAAAACATTAACAACATAATGGTAAGCTTTACTTAGCTATGATGAGCTGCAAATACCTGAATAGTAATAATAATAACATTTATAGTACTCCACTGCACTGTGTTCTTTTGTACTACTCTACTAATTTAGGGATTTATCGAGATTATTTTCAGGAGATTTTATAGTACACTTAATATTTTGCTCTTAAGCTTTTCTATATTTTAAAGTGGCCTTTAATTGCAGGGCATATTAGAGAAAGCTGAATTTATTTATCAGACTCTAGAGTGAGAGCAATGCATCTGTTAATTTAGTAATATCTAGACAAAAGCCAGACTTTTGAACACTGGCATTGGTCCGTATTGCAACTTATTCTCCTAATAATTGCACAAGAATAAATGATCTGACTGACATGTAAAGCATGTTGTTTGTTGTGTTTTGATGTTTCTTTTGGGTGTGGGTTTATCTGCAATAGACTATATACAATAATAATCTGAAACACTGTCTAAACTTTCTACATTTGTAAGTAATATGCATTAGACGTGTGGTATTACTATAGCTATGCTATAATTAGAATGAAAATATATGAGTTAATTCTTTCATTAAACTTAACCTAAACTTCTGATAAATAATGTCCTTTTTTGAAATCAGTGAAGTATCACTCTGTTTAAAACATTCTCCATTACTTCAAGCCAGAAACATACTTTATGCAAATATGCAACTAGAGATGCAAATGTTTTAGAGGTAACTCAACATCCAATCCTGAATTACTGTGGTGGTGCTGATAAAGAAAAGTGCATTTTAAACTGTGGTCTGTGTTTTAAGCATTTAAAATGATTGTTTGACTTTACACTTAGTTATACAACCAAGATGAAAGTTCCAATAATCAAGCCATTTGAGGCTGGTATTTGTGTTGTCTACAGTGCGTGTCTAAGCCGTCATCAAAGCACTCTTTAAAACAGAGTATAGACTTTTATCTCTTCTTTGAGCATGTCAGGAGCAAATGCGCATGCAAATGTAAGAGGTTAATTTAATAGGAATTTTGTGCTCCACTGTGTTATTTGTCTCTTATGAAAAAACAGTATCGCATACTCAGTATGTTGTTAACATAAGAGTAATTCTGTAATTATATTATATATAAAAACTACACTTACAATTTATTTAAATTTCCTTCTATTTTATTCCACTTGAATTCAAGTTCTAAATACAATTTTGCAAATTGTTTGTAATTGTTAGGTCATTCTCAATATTGACATTAATGTTTATGCTGGTTTACTTAGCATAGTGTTCATGGTAGAATCTGAAAAGATTTCAAGTTGTTTTGTACAAATTTGTCAACTGGCTGTAACATGTTTATTATGCAAAGAGGAATTAACAGCTGACCAATCAAAACTCAATAAATCTTGCCTTCGCTGTTTTTCAGGTCAAAGAGGTGTTTCTTCAGGAAGGGTTTGGCCGTCGAAAGAGGGGCTACAGAGACATCAGTAACATTGATATCAATATGAGTGATCCGCTTTTCACCAAGCAGTGGTATCTTGTGAGTAATTACATCTACAGTACATCTACAGTATATATTATCTAGTATATTATCTAGCATATATTATATATTGCAAAGGATAATGTTTGTTAATTTAGTTTGTCAGTTTTAAATATTTCACAGCAGGATTTCAGTGAAGTGTAATATGTGACATTTATTTTCTCCACTCTGATGCCTCTCTTCATAATATTTCATTTCGAAGCTCTGGTGTGCACTGATTGTTCAACTTATGAGATTATATTTTTTGAACAGATCAATACAGGTCAAGCAGATGGGACCCCAGGGCTGGACCTCAATGTGGCAGAGGCCTGGAGTATGGGCTACACTGGCAAAGGTGTGACCATTGCCATCATGGACGATGGTGCGTGCTTTTCTGTTTGCTTAAAAATTTCTTACAGAGCATTACTAACTTAACCAATGGGTGAGTAAGGAAAGGGGCTATTTGTTTGCCTGACGAATGGCAGCAGATAGGTTTAATTTCTAGTGGCACAGTTTTGAAATTCCAAGTAGTGCACTTCACCTTGATAATTAGTATTGTTGAACTATAAATGGACACTAATTTTAAATTTGTTTACAGGAATTGATTATCTGCATCCAGATCTGGCCTCAAATTACGTAAGTCTTTTCTGGTTTGTTTTCATTTTACATTCTCATGTTGAAGTTTGCTAAAAACCAAACAGTTTTGTATATGTAACAGTAGGCAAGATAAAAACTGAATTGTTGTCAAGGGGTGCAAACATGAGCAGAGTTTAGATATTTGTGGTTGCTAAGCAATGTTATATGTAAATGTTATATGAATCTTTGGCTATTTACATCTGTGTGTAAGTGCAGTATGCTTACCCATTCTGGCAATTTCTATATCATTTATTCTAGTTAAACTGAAAACAAACATTACAAATGTCCATGGTAACTGTAAAGATGAGTCATAAGTATTTGGATCCATGTGCGGTTTTATTAGAATGGTCGACAGGCGAGGGTAAACAACAGTAGACAGGGTTAACACAGGCTAGACAAATCATAATCGTGGGCAGGCAGAAGTGGAGACAGGCAGCAAGCAATCATAAACCAGATACACAATCCAAAGGTCGAGGCAGGCAGCAATAATCAAAACGATAGACAATCCAATCAAAGTGGCAGGCAGAGAACAATTGAGAAACCAAAAACAATCCAGATCATAGACAGAAACACGGCAGAAGAATACAGGGGAAAATCGCTCCGAATTGATGAAATGCAAACAAGACTTTGCAACCAATGATACGAAATGTCCGGTTTAAATAGACGGCAGGAAATGATGAACAGGTGATGAACAGGAAGTAATCAGTGGGTGTGAGATGTCTTCTGGGAAATGTAGTCCGGAACTCCGTTCAGTATTCCGCGGAAGGCTCCCTCTGGTGGTGCGGTGCAAAGGAGGCAGGAGCCTCCACCGTAACAGTAACACATTTCAAACGTATGTCCTTAAAATAATTGTTTTCAATTGATATGCAGCACATTGGCTCATTTTAGGTCAAAGTTTTGGCTGCCAGTTATTGACATCCTGTGATGGTTTGATACAAATATGGCTGCTGGAATACTTCCAGTGGCTTCATTCCCTGCTGCTAGTTTAACTCCATAAGCAGTCTAGTCATATAAGGGGATCAGTGGTTTGCATCCATTAAGCAATAAGTTAAGAGAAAAATATTAAATAACATGAAGCATAGTTTATTTTATAAGGCATTTAATACAAGGTATTAATAAAAAAAACGCTTTACTCGGTTGATGTCTCCAGCTGGTCCAGCCTAATTTATCATCTCCTTCTCTGATATTGTATAATGTAGCACAAACTACACACAGATCTTCTAGTATTTTTAACGCTCGTTCCCTGAAGGAGGAAACAGAGACGTTACATTAACAAACTGATGTATGGGGTCTCGCTTGAGAGCCCTATCACCTTTAAATAGAAAAAACATGCCAGTGTTCCTTTGGCAAAGGAGTTGCGGGCCGAGTCACGCCTACCCAGAAGCAGGTATATAAAGCCGGCCGCAGCTCGCTTTTTATTCAGGTTTGTGCTGAGGAGACGAGATGTGTCTCGATCGATCAGCGGTGAATCAGGCTTGCGGGAACGAGGGGAACGAGCGTTACATATGTAACCCAGATGTTCCCTTTCAGTCAGTCACGTTCGTCGCTGCGTCAATGAACTGACGTATGGGGTCCCTGTGGAAAAAAGCCGACCCATGTTACGGACTAGGAATGCAAGTACAGGCAGGCGAGGTGTGCCTCTGTACGACAGCTTCCCTGCCTTCGTAACCTACCCAGCGTTCCGTGCAGGCAAACCATCGCAGCCCAGGTGCAGAGCCTGGACGCAGAGAGGTCCTGATGATTGTTCCTGTCCCCCCAGGAGAGGGCAACTCAGCGCAGAGGTCTCCTTCCTCTCTGGGTATAGCCACTAGAAACACTGGGGAAAACGCCCATTCCAGGGGGGAGCTGCGGAGACCACATTCTGCTAAAAGGATGTAATGTGGGGAGATGAGGTATAAACTGACAAGGCAGTACTACCTATGGGAAATGTCTCTGTGCAGGTCCTACCTACTGGGACGGCTCACTGTCCACAGAGACTGGCAACAGTACAGTGCCAAGGGAAAGACATGGGTTTACTGATAGGGAAACCGTATTGTGGAAAATACATACACGGGGGATTACCAAGGGGGAATCACTACACATGGGGGAACCTAGCCCAGCACAAGGGCTGACTGTGACATACACATAAGTACTGGTCCTGACATGAGGCTCGTCCGCTGAGCCTGTCCGCCGAGGGGAGGATGAATTACAACATAGGGTTCACCATTGGGAAAACGCCGCAAAGGAGTATGAACGCCCCCATCACAGGGAGGGAGCAATGCAAGCGAAAACAGAGCACATCCTCCCACCCACTACTTAGTGGGACCCAACACACAGGAGAATATGGGCTCCACCCTGAGATTGTAAAACTTTGAAAGGGTGGTAGGTGTCGTCCAGCCCACAACTCTGCAAATGTCTATGCGCCAACACCCAGGAGGGGGCTACATTCCTAGTTGAGTGTGCCTTCACATCGAGGGGTCACAGCACACCTTTGAAGTACACCAAGGGATGGCAGCCACTATCCAGTGGGCCAACCTCTTTTGGAGACAGCCTTTCCCTTCTGCCGAGCTCCGAGCAGACAAAGAACTGATCAGAGCTTCCGGAGCTCTGTGTACGGTCCATATGAACGCGCAGGGCACACACAAAACTTAACGGGATTGGTCTGCCTCCACCATGGGCGGAGGCATGGTGGAGGCATGGTGGGAACCTTGGGCATGTAACTAGGCACTACAGTAGGCAGGCCCGAACTCTAGGACCCTGCAGGTCCTCAACCCTCTTGATAGAGGCGAGTGCGGTCAGGAGTGCTGTCCTGAGAGACAGACTCTTCAGCTTGACTGACTCAAGTGTCTTGAAAGTGGCTCCCCGGAAAGACTACGGAAAGGTCCCAGGAAGAAAAGAAGGGCCGCCTTGGGGGGGGGGGGGTTCAGTCTCCGGCCGCCCCCCAGGAATCTGATGACCAGCTAATGCTTTTCTAAATACTTACCTTCTCCTGCTAAGTGATGGGCCGTGATAGCAGGCATGTATACCTTCAGGGTGAAAGGGGACAACCTCCGTTCCAACCCTTCCTGCAGAAAGGAAAGCACCAAGCTGATCGGGCAAATGATCTGTCTTCTTCACGGGAAGAACACCAGTCAGCGAAGAGGTTCCATTTCAAGGCCTGGTGGAAGGAGCCCTCGCCTGAGAGCTTCCACGTCCTGTCCAAAAACTATACATGGAGGATCCAAAAAACAGGGTGCGGGTGAGAAAGGAAAGAAGGTGAGAAAGGGGTCAGAAAGGAAAGAAGGTACTTTCTCATGAGAATCTGCCAGGGAGGGGTTGTCACAGAGAGCATCAGGTCAGAAAACCAGGTCCGTATGGGCCAGTATGGTGCAACCAGCAAGACCTGCTCCTTGTCCTCTCTGACCTTGCACAGGGTTTGTGCAAGGAGGCTCACTGGGGTAAACGCATCCGTCCCGAGGGCGGCCTCAGACAGGTGATAGAACAACTCGTCGACTCCAAAATTAGGAGATGGCGGATGAGTTGAGACATGCGACGTGAGCGTAGACCGCCCTGGTGGTTGATGCATGTCACAGTCGCTGTGTTGTCCGTATGAACTAACACATGCTTGTCCTGCAGCAACAGATGAAACTGGCACAGGGCCAAAAGCACTGCATACAGCGCCCCAGCCTGTCTTGGAGGCATCCGTTGTCACAACAACGTGCCTGGACACTTGTTCTAAGGGCACCCTGGCCCATAGAAAGGCAATGTCCGATCAAGGGCTGAAGGTTTGGTGGAAGAATAGTGCAACAACCACACAGTGTGTGCCGCGGCGCCATGCCCATCCTGGGACTCAGTCGTGTAACCAGGGCTAAAGCGGTCTCATATGCATCAGGCCGAGCGTTGTGACCGTGGCTGTGGATGCCATATACCCCAGGAGCCTATAAAAGCGTTTCAGTGGGATCACTGTCTTGGCTCTGAACATGTTCAGGCATCACAGCAGTGACCATGCGCGCTCGTTGGAGAGGTGCGGCATCATAGTGACCAAGTCCAGCTCCATACCGAGAAAAGAGATGTTGGGGAGGGCTTGCTCTTTTCCCAGTTGACATGAAGCCCCAGGTGGCTGAGGTTTCGGAGCACCAGGTCCCTGTGTTCGCACAACTGCTCCTAAGAGTGGGCCAGAATGAGCCAGTCGTCGAGATAGTTGTGAATGCGAACACCCACTTCCCGTAATGGGGCAGGGGCAGCCTCCGTGACTTTGGTAAAGACGCGGGGGGACAGGGACAGCCCGAAGGGAATGACCTTGTACTGGTACACCGACTCTCGAACGCAAACCAAAGGGACGGCCTGTGTCGAGGCAGAATCGAGACGGGAGTCTCCACAGTGACCCTACGGTCTCCCAGAGTGCTAACCATCCCCGCTGCCTTCAAGCACATAGCCTGTGCAACAGAATGGGTAGCAGCAGAGGGGGCTTGATCTGTCAAGGAGAGAGAGAGCCGTGACTGCAGCTTTAAGATGGGCATGCTCTTATAATAAGAGCACAACCCAACCATAAACACTGCAACTGCATGCTGCTCACCCAGGCATGTGATGCAGTGAGCATGGTCAACTGACAAGGTCAGGAAGTGAACTCATCCAGGAACATACGGGCGGAAAGGACGGAAAGGCTTCTTTAAAAAGACAAACGGAAAGACGTCTTTAAAAAGATGCACATCATCCGTAGAAGCTTATTAGAATGGAAATTTGCTCTTTATAGGAAATAAGCAGGTCCAGAACATGGTCCGCCAAAGCACCAATGGGAACCACCACCGGAAGCGACGAGATCCGCCGATTGCGCCGTCACCCGCAGCGGACACTGGAAACCTCCAAAGGCGATAGTCGGATGAATGCCCGTAGCACACACTCGGCTCCAAAGCAAAAATCTGAATGAAAGCGAGCTGTGGCCGGCTTTATATACCCGCTTCTGGGTAGACGTGACTTGGCCCGCAACTCCTTTGCCCAATGCTCATTGGCTCTTTCCTCTCAGGCCAATGTTCATTGGCACGTTTTTTTCTATTTAAAGGTGATAGGGTTCTCAAGCGAGACCCCATACAACAGTTAGTTGACGTAACGTCAAACATGACTGACTGAAAGGGAACTGTGCTTTGCCACACACAGGATGTAAACGTTTGTTTTTTTAACCTCTGTTTGTGAGGTTAAAATAGATATAGCATAATTTCTCTAATAACGATTAATGTGGTATGAGGAGTGAATTACCATAATTGTTTGGGGGATTTTTTTGGTAGGGGACTGGATTTAATTCATCACTTGCTGACAGAAGTCTCGAGCCAATTGGATGCTTGCCACATAGACCACAGCTTGTTCATCCACTGATGGATTCTGTGTGCTCTATATTAAGTGCTTTTCTCTGTGGCATTCAGTTACCATGGTGATAAAGTGATGTTGTATATACATTAGATTGTTAAAGTGTTTATAACCTTTGACCACCTTTAATTTTTTATATAAAAACTTGGATCAATGGTAAAATATTTAAAGATGTTGTGTATTTTCTACAGTGTACAGCAGAAGATTTATTACAGAGTTGATGTAAATTGAAGAATTAAAAAATCTTTTGCCTTTTGATGCCTTTTTTGCATCAAAATTTAAAAACTGTAATGAATAAAACAGCTATTCTGTAGGACATATTTGTAAATGTAGCACCCATACTTCATTAGTCTAACCTATTGGTTGTTTACAATTGCCAAACATCAATCCATTAATGGCACTATCCATTTTATTATTTAAATTAGTTGTTATAATCATCATGTGGCTTCCTGTAAGAGTTGTTTGTGATTAGGGGAACCATGTTGTAGGATATAGATAAACACATACCTGTGACCGCACATTCTGTATTAATGCAACCAGGTGGTGTTGCTTGGCAACTATCAACAACCTACAGGATAATTAACTATATTACTTGGTCTAAGAACCACATATAATTATAATAAATGTACACAAGGAACATCACTGCATTACAGTGATTTTGCCAAGATTTTTACAGTTTCTTTTTTGCTGTCTGTGGCAGTTGCAGTAAAGCCACAGGAAGAGAGTTTTGAATGGTAGGATCTGAAATCTAGATTTGCACTGATTGATTGCAGAGGCATACAACATTATCCCAATACAGTTTTAAAAATGTTTAGCATACAAAAGAAATAAATGTCCTTAAAATCTAACAATGTAGATATGTCTATGACCTGTGTGAGCCCAGCAATATACAAAGTTGTTTTTTGTTGTTGAATGTCTTATAATTTTTAAAGGTTTCATTTTGGCAGCCAGTAATTCATCATACAAAACACATTGTGGCACAGTTTTGAAGCCAAAGTGAGCCAGTTGTTTTGTTTTTGATCATGAGTCCATGTTATGCAACCTTTCCATGTTGGCATGACCAGCTTTTACCAAGTGACAGATACATTTGCAGCAAAACACATAAACCTTCCCAACATTATAAGAAATGAAAAGTTGTCCCTTAAAAATTTAAGTCTATTATTTTGTAGCCTATTTTTAGCCTATTGTCACAAAATAATCCCACTGAGAGAAAATATGAGAACCCAAGGATATATGGGTATATAAAGTCAAACAAAGCTAGACAAAAGACAATACCTGTTTCTCAGTACCAAGTAAACCAAGTTTGGACTTGCACCTTGATGGAAATACTTGCAATTCCAATGTATATTTATCTTTATGTATATTTAAAATGAAACTAAATAAAACAATACACGCAGTGCTGTTTCTATTCATTTTCATTTTTAAGATGTTGTGTGGTTCATACAACATCTGCTTATTCTGATAATTGTTACTGTACTTAAAATTAAATATGATGTAAAACACAACCATTTATTATAAAAGTATAAGTTAGTTAAATAGGAAATAACGATAAGCAAAGAATTAAGTAAAAAGTCAGTGCTCTAGTACAATGTCTTTACAAATATTTATGAAATTTAATGTTTGACCTCAGCCACTTGCTAGAGATCAACTGATGGATTTATGAGACCAAAGATTGTCTATTAGATAAATCAAAATAAAAAAAGAAGATATGAGCGCTAGGAAGCAGCTAGAAACAAAGAATGCAAACAAAAGTGATTTAAGAAGTGTGTGCCCTGCCCACGCTATACCACGGCGGGTGACACACACGATATGTGTGTATTTGTTTGAGAGCTCCCGCCTTGCTCTCTTTAATTCAGATGGGACCCGGGCACCTTGGCAAAGCAGAGGCTGCACTTGTGGGATTCGCAGCTTGATTTGGTGTAGGAGCAGCACAAGGTGGGCTCTGCGTTTTCGTTTGCGCTTTCCGCCGAATTAGACGAGCACACACTGCCCATGCGCAAATGTAATATATGTACGTATATCCAATGTGTAATGATGGATCGGAGGCGTTGGGATCCATATGCAGCGTCTTAAACAGTAATGACTTAGGCAAGGCAAAAACAGTAACAATATCCAGGTAAGGGTCGAGACAGGTGGCAAACAATCATAAACAAAAAAAAGTAATCTTAGATCAAAGCCAGGCAGCAAAACAGGCAAGAAAGAGGTGGTACTGGAGTTCCCTCCGTGATACAATGTCCATATATAAACTCATTACAAATTCCCTATATTGACATATAAATTCCCCCATATATATTTTTGTATATTGTGGATTGTATGTAAATATATATACATATAGAAATATACTTGTACACAAATTACACATATGTGCACCGGGTCAGGCTGGTGCATCCCTGCACACTTGGAAGTTTTGCAGTTATACCAGGCTGACCTGCTTAAAGACCTTGACCAAGATGGGGGATTACAACCAGATGTGGTTCAAGGAGCTCATCCCTTGCCAAGTTACTTTGTTTCACAAGTTACAAGTTACAAGTGGGGTTTATTTTCATTTCAACAATATACAAGTACATAGCAAAACGAAACAACTTTTCTCCAGACCAAGGTGCTACAAACACTGAACATCACAGATATACAGGGGCTACATAATTTAAACATAATATATACATAAAGTGCACAAGTGCAAACATGTGCAGACAGCACAGAACAGTACAATGACTATTGGGACAGACTATGGGCATAATAAGTCCCAGTGCAGCGCAGACCAACACACAGTTCTGTAAGGAAATAAAAAAGTGAACCTGGTGACAGTAACAGATGTAAACAAATGTAAACATAAGTGTAAACAGTATGAACAGTTTGATCTTCTCAGTTGTCCTCACTACCCGCTGAAGGGTCTTGTGGTCTGAGACGGTGCAATTTCCAAACCAGGCAGTCATGCAGCTGCACAGGATGCTCTCGATGGTCCCTCTGTAGAACATTGTGAGGATGGGGGTGGAAGATGTGCTTTCCTCAGACTTCTCAAAAAGTACAGATGCTGCTGGGCTTTCTTGATAATGGAACTAGTGTTAAGTGACCAGAGGAGATTCTCCACCTGGTGAACACCAAGAAACTTGGTGCTCTTGACGATCTCCACAGAGGTGTTTAGTGGAGAGTGGTCATGGTGTGGTCCTCTGAAGTCAACAACCATCTCTTTAGTTTTGTCCACGTTCAGAGACAGGTTGTTGGCTCTGCACCAGTCCATTAGCTGCTGCACCTCCTCGCTGTATTCTGACTTGTTGTTCTTGCTGATGAGACCCACCAGGGGGCTAGTCACCTGGTGGTGCTTCCAGGCCTCTGTCCTCTGCAATTTGATTCAACAGAGCAGGAAAGGCTTCATTATTGTGTCCAGTTAGAGCTATGAGGATCTATGTCCACCGCTCAGGCCAGTGGCGTAAGACCTCTCAGCTCTTAGTCCGGGGCAACAACTGAGGTAATGCAGTCACAAAACACGCCTATCTCACTGGATCACATTTGCTATTACCCTGGTCTATGAGACCTGTGACCTTGTGTCACCCTTGGGCATTAGAGCCCATTCTACCAGGGGTGTACCATCACCTAAGGCTTTGTCTAGAGGAGCATCCCTAAGTAATGCTTGTGCTGCGGCAAGCTGGTCCTCTCTGCACACATTTATTAAATTTTACAGTTTAGACTTGAATTTAACTGCAGGTGTCATGTCCTACTGGGTTGACAAGTCTAACCCTCCTCCTGATGTTTTTGTGCCAATGTTTCACAGCATCTGGGTCAGGCCTTCCCTCACTGTGGTGTAGTGGGTATTATCGTTCCCCCTTTCCCCGAAAGGGACCGTCTTAGGTTACGTATGTAACCCGGTTCCCTGAGACAGGGAACAAAACACTGTGTTGCTTTGCCACACTTCGATCTTGCCTGCACAGTCTTCCTTTAGACTTAAATCTGATGATGTATTTTGCAGGTGCCTTTTAAAGGCTTTCTGGCGTGCAATGCTACGTCACATGACTTTGACCTGCTCATAAATAGGCCTGATTTTACACGTGTTTAGACTCGGGCGCACCTGAAGCGCATTTCCCATAGTATCAGGCCTGACGCGGTGTCTCGTTCTCGTCTCAGGGAACGTCTTGGTTACATATGTAACCCCCGTTCCCTGAAGGAGGGAACGGAGACGTTACGTCAACTGACTGACGTATGGGGTCTTGCTTGAGAGCCCTATCACCTTCGCGTAAGAAAAAACGCGCCAATGAGCATCGGCCCGAGAGGAGAGAGCCAATGAGCATTTGGGCAAGCGCTGCGCACCGGCACACGAGCACTTGGCGCGTGTGTATAAATGCCGGCAGCGCACGCTTTCATTCAGGTTCTTGCTGAGGAGCCGAGATGTGTCCCGGCCATTCAGCGGTGAGTCAGGCTCGCGG
>JAZGTJ010004534.1:0-21870 GCA_036877575.1 Botia almorhae
AACATTTGTGAAAGAATGGGCTGCTCTCAGGAGCTTAGTGAATTCCAGCGTGGTACTGTGATAGGATGCCACCTGTGCAACAAGTCCAGTCGTGAAATTTCCTTGCTACTAAATATTCCACAGTCAACTGTTAGTGGTATTGGAAGCGATTGGGAATGACAACAACTCAGCCACGTGGTAGGCCACGTAAAATGACAGAGTGGGGTCAACGAATGCTGAGGCACATAGTGCGCAGAGGGCAACTTTCTGCAGAGTCAATCACTACAGACCTCCAAAGTTCATGTGGCCTTCAGATTAGCTCAAGAACAGTGCGTAGAGAGCTTTATGGAATGGGTTTCCATGGCCGAGGGGCTGCATCCAAGCCATACATCACCAAGTGCAATGCAAAGTGTTGGATGCAGTGGTGTAAAGCACGCCGCCACTGGACTCTAGGGCATTCTCTGGAGTGATGAATCACGCTTCTCCATCTGGCAATCTGATGGACGAGTCTGGGTTTGGCGGTTGCCAGGAGAACGGTACCTGTCTGACTGCATTGTGCCAACTGTGAAGTTTGGTGGAGGGGGGATTATGGTGTGTTTGTTTTTTGGGTTGTTTTTYTAATAGCTGGGCTTGGCCCCCTAGTTCCAGTGAAAGGAACTCTGAATGCTTCAGCATACCAAGAGATTTTGGACAATTTCATGCTCCCAACTTTGTGGGAACAGTTTGGGGATGGCCCCTTCCTGTTCCAACATGACTGCGCACTAGTGCACAAAGCAAGATCCATAAAGACATGGTTGAGCGAGTTTGGTGTGAAAGAACTTGACTGGCCTGCACAGAGTCCTGACCTCAACCCGATAGAACACCTTTGGGATGAATTAGAGCGAAGGCAGTGAGCCAGGTCTTCTCGTCCAACATCAGTGTCTGACCTCACAAATGCGCTTCTGGAAGAATGGTCAAAAATTCCCATAAACACACTTTGGAAAGCCTTCCCAAAGGAATTGAAGCTGTTATAGTTGCAAAGGGTGGGCGTCACATTAAACCCTATGGATTAACAATGGGATTAACAAGTTTATATGCGTCTAAAGGCAGTTGAGCAAATACTTTTGGCAATATAGTGTGTTTCTGCCATAGTTTTAAATGTTCTTTGTTTCTGCATTAGATGGAGTTTTTAAAAAAATGCTTTTTAAAGTAGTTATGACAGCCGAGAAAGACTGTTGTCAAACAACAGCTTACTCTTAATGCTCTGCCTGCTTCTTATTTTGCAGCCAATCGACCAAAGCACTTGCTGGTTTATATCAACCCCTATGGAGGAAAACAACGTGGGAAGCAGATTTATGACCACAAAGTGGCCCCCATCTTTTCCCAGGCTTCCATTTCTACCAGTGTGATTGGTGAGCAGCCGTCAGCTGCCTGCATTAACATTTAAATAAAAAATGAGCTTTTATGCATTGCAAAAAGATCTCTGTTGACAAATGGCCTCACCTGCCAAGCCATCTTAGGAATATGATTTTATTTACAGCACCATCTATCACTAGAGCTGGCCATAATGTAAAATATGATAGTCGATAAACATAGAAATGCAAAGACATCCAGTATTTATTAGTTTAGAGAGAGGAAGACCCTGGGTTGGATGGAGTATTGGCTGTTAGAGCAGTGGCTTACAAGCTTACTCAGCAGCTGCTTGAGCAAGGTTTTTTTATGGCCACACAAACATTTTGTGAATGGTAAACTACATGTCTCGCTGGACAAATACCACTCAAACCAAATCATTAGAGGCACCAAACAAGATGTTCTGCAGACAGTTTAATAAGCTCCATATATCACCTTTGGCATACATCATCAGTGTGATCCACAGGGCTCTATCCTAGATCCCATTCATTTTCAACACATTCCTATGAGTTACAGTTTCACATCAGTGCTGATAGTGTAGAACCGGTAATTAAATGTACCACAGATTGTTTTTCATTGCAGCTGTAGCTTCATCATTTGACATAGTTTGATTAATAGGCTGCATGAAGCCCCAGAAAAATGCATTTTACTGCCAGATGAGCATAATGATTCCCCACCCTCCACTTTCTCAATTTTGCTGTCATTGCCTTGCTAACAATGACTTTTCCCTTTTGTTTCTATAGTTACAGAGCATGCAAATCATGCCAGGGACCATTTGAAGACAGAAGCCGATCTAAAAAAGTATGACGGGTGAGTGGGTCCTGCGGGGAAACCACAATTGCAGTGCAGCGACTCCTAATTTGCCCGGGGAGGAATGTGTCCTTTGCGGCAAAGCTCAGATCAACATTTACACATCAATGCACATTGGTCCGGCACTGCAGCAGATGATGGCAGGCAACTTCATGCAATGATGCAGCATGGTCTGCATCAAAGCTAGGCCAGAGACTATGTTCAAAAACATCTTAGACATCTTTTGACTGGATCTGTGAACAGCAGTTTAGACAATAGTAACTCTCAGGCATGAAACCTGAATGAAAGGTTGTATGCTGTTGTATTAAAACTGTATGCAGTAAAACATGAAGCAGTAGTTCATTCTAAACTTTGTGAATAGCTTAAACTCAGATTGTTCTGTGACATGCTTTTACAAGTCCAGAAATGAAACACACTACTTATTGCAACATAAATGTAAAAGTTGTTGGAACAGAACTACTTCAACATATTATGTGAAGTTGCCTCATCTTTACACAGGTAGTCATTGTTTTCTATTGTGTGAAGATCATTGCTGTTCAGGAAAGAGATTACGGCTCTCCTAGAATAAATGCAATTTCCGTATTGTCTCTGTCTGCAGTGTGGTGTGTGTCGGAGGAGATGGCATGTTCAGTGAGATTATGCATGGCCTCATCTCCCGTACACAGAGGGATGCAGGAGTGGACGAGAACTCCACAGAGGAGACCCTTGTTCCATGTAGACTTCGCATCGGCATTATTCCTGCAGGTTAGCCTACAGTCTCAAATTCTTGAGTCAATATAGTACAGTTCTTAACCGTAGATTTAATTGCTTTTTCATGGATATGTCTTCTTTGGCAGCAGACCATTTACAGTCTTTTACAGTTCTATTACAGCGGTTTCTTTCAAACTGTTTGACACACAAAAAACATAATAATATGGTCTAGTCACATATTTAACTTTGAGCTTGCTTAATGTTTTTAAATATAGCAGTCAAAACACCAGGCACTGGAAAATATGTTCTGTTGGACATGCATCCAGCACATTTGTGTATAGATGCAAACACTTATGGCCCCTTTAAGGCAGCATCACATGGATTAATCACAAAATTCAATTATAAGTCTCACGTGAAAGCACTATTTTGTAGAGCATTCCAAAATCCCTCATATAGGCTGTCTTAGAAGGTAGCTGTCTAGGCAATAGATAGCAAGACAGCTGTGTGTAGTTCATCTGTAGTGAGGTGATCTTTATAAAAAATTTGGAAAATAAGATAAATATTCAATATTTGAGCATAGGTGTTATTAATAATTGACAAACCTGAAAGAGCACAGGCTGATAAGACTGTTGCCATGCACTGTATAGCATCATTCAGAAGAGCTCTGGCAACCCTTGATAACTTAATGATTATGATTATGACAAATCATGTTTTCTGATATTGCCGTTTGCAATGTAAACCTGACAACAAGACGCCCTTTAAAGGGGTTTAGAAATACATGTTGTAATCAGTTATCAGCGTGTATTATTCAATTATTTATTGGTCTTATGGATGAAAACTTTTTTGTTTTGTCATGTGCCATGGTAATTTAATGTACATCATGGATTTTTCAATATGAGCCATAATAAGAACCGTTTTGTTTCAGACTGGAAGACTTATTATCCATATTATATCTGTAAATGCAAAAGTATTACCATCTTTTTCCATCACTGCACAATAGTACTACCACAGTATTGTCTTTGGGACATTCAGAGTAGATTTAAGCTTCTTGTTAATTGTTATTTATATAAGTTTTTAATTGATAAAAATCTATTTATATTGGAACTAAACTTAAAATCACCTTATTTATTTTTCTTTGTGGTAACACTAGATATTAAAATAATCATTTCAACATATTTGCAGATGGCTGCTGGTGTTTTTTTAAAACTCTAACCTCACAGTGGTTATATAAGCAATTTAAGAATGCGGAATTAGATCAGACAGCATATAGGAGATAGATAAAGGTCTGAACTTATCTGAAATCTCATCTCTCTCTATATTAAAGTGGCCTGCCATGCTTCAGCTACAGTCATTTTATTCTGTATAAAGAAGATCGAAAAATTGTATTCTCACATGGGTTGAATGGACCGAAAACTTCATTGGCTTCTGATGTTTAGTTAACATTTGCAATTGAAAGTTAGATTGCTACTGCCCCCATATGCCACTGAAATTGAAATTGAAAGAATGATTTTCATACTTTAACCTTCAGAGTGAATTATGAGATATAGATTTAGGCTGTTTCTGGACCCCTGACCCATGAAATGTGTTTCTGAAACAGGTTCGACTGATTGTATATGCTATGCCACGGTGGGCTCAAATGACCCTGTCACCTCAGCACTGCACATCGTCGTAGGTAAGCAGACAGCTTCATATCTGTATGCAGTTTGATACACATATCTTTTGAATGTATGTATAATTTTCCTGACTGTCATATCTCTGAGCCAAAACATGCTTGTTTATGCTCCTCTAATAGTGGTTGGGTTGTTTGCCTGTAGCTGTCAGTATGATAATATATCAATTTTACTGTTTACACCATAATATATCTGGCATAATTTAAAAAACTTTAAAAAAAAGAAGCAGAGACTAGCATACTCTTAAAAACAAACATGTTCCATAATAGATAGCTTTGTTAATTATAATAGTAATGATTTTGTTTTTTAAAAAATATGATGTGCCGCATATGCAGTAGGATATTTATGGTTGCCAGTGTTGCATTTTTGGCACATACATATAATTCAACTGACTTACAACAATTATGGCTTGTCCAATCAGAATTTAGAGTTAGAACTTAGTTTTACAATGTTTTGAGTTAATTTTTATGTTTTTAATTCAAGGGTTCTGTTACGTGAAGCTGTACATGCACTGATGCTAGACTCATTATTCAGTTGTTATAAATAATATTTTGGTTTGCGTCCATCAGGTTCCAAATTGAAAGAGAAAATTATTATAGTGAAGCACTTTTTTGATTAAAAAGTCAAACATGCTCTCACTTATTATATGGTAGAATGCATTTTCAGGTTGTTAAATGGATAAATGCTCTTTGAGCACACTACAGTAATAGCATCATGGCAGGGGCATTGGGAGGTGTGGTGGTTATGGCAATTTAGTGAATTTTTCTTTCTGTAGTTCCACGAAATTCAATACAGTAATATAAAAGAGGAATGTCATTTATTCTGACAAGTTTTGCAACAAACATACATGTATTGACTAAACAAGCACCATTCATCAAAATAAGCAATATTTATATATTTTTCTAATTCCAATTAGACATACTAAGCATAAAACAGTTTTTTGTGTAGCAATAATAATGGATCTTTCTTTAATAATAATAATGGAGCTTTCTTTGTCTTTTTAACTTGTGTGTAATCATATTCAAGTGGGAGGTGGCTGCTTGATTAACCTATAAATTGTCACAATTCAATTTAATTTTATTTATATAGCGCTTTTTACAATGTTACATTGCTTCAAAGCAGCCATGTTAGTCAGACGTGTTAATGGTATTATTGCAAACAATATGTGTGGGATAAGACTAATACTATAGTAGGCCTATAATATGTTTACGAACAAAGAGCTGACTGAACCGATAAAGCCACAAAATTGTTGAGCAAAATACATGCATTCCAGCTTACATAAGGATGGTATATAATAGGCAAAATCATGAGACAGTGCTATAAGGGATTTGCAATAGTACCATGAACTACACAACATGCAAAAGCAGCATACATACATACAAACATAAAATATATACAGTAAAATATTGGATGTCTTGGACAGTTGAAAAGAATGTTCCTAAAACTTTAAAAAAAATGTGTTTCTGCTGGACTAAAGTAACCTGAAGTTTCCAATCACAATCAATGAAGTGTGTGGTAACTACCTAGATAGTTGTAATTACTGACCAAAATCCAATGATCTTCCATCAGCTATGATGGAAGATCCATGAGCTAATATGTCCTCTTTTGATTTTCTTCTGTCATACAGGTGGTTTATTTTTTTAAGTACTGTACATCTTGACGGTAGTTTGTAGGTTGTATCAGAGGATGCAATTCTTGTCATTCCATAAACCCTTTTTCTTTCACAATATTAACAGTCCACAGCAATCCCTTTAGATATGTCATCTGTTAGTGTTTTTAAAGTAGACTTGGTGACAAATCTTAGTCAGCGCGGTTTGGTGCAGCTTGTTGACTGTAACAGCAATGGTTAACTGCAGAGCTCGCTAAAACATACTTTGAGTTCAGGTGGTATTTCTGGCTACAGCTGCTTTGATGGGATGCAAATTGCTTATTTCAGACAATGCAAATTACTTTTATCAGTTTTATCAGTGGCTCCATAGGGATGAGCTTTGAATTTAAATTTTCCCTTCAGATAGTCATGCAGATCTTTGTCATTTTTTTGCATCATGCTTGTCGGTTGTCAGTACAACCTGTTGTAATGTTAGGATGTACAGGTCTGGGGTGAAGCAGGGTAAGGTTAAATTTAACACAGACTCTCACCATATCCTAATACTAAATATTAATTCAACACCACAGTCATCGATGCACATATGCAACTTTGCACAGACACATGCAATGCTGTATTATATTGCACTGCTTAATATTGCACTGTTTGTTTATTTGTAAATCTATTTTATTGCTACTTATTTTTATTCCTTTTACGGCATGTGCAGTGGGAAGCAAATAATTATATTACACAGGAACTGTGCATATGACAATAAAGCCTTTAAACTTGAAATCAACAGCCCTAAAATAACCTAATAGTCTTTAAAATAGTCTTAATTTTTTAGGCAAAATATAATTTCTTAATTTTCTTTTGATTTGGGGTAAAATATGACTGAAATATGAATCATTTGACAGGATTCTTGAGGCCACCCTTAACTATGGTAAAAGCATTGCCTCGAGTGGCTTATTGTAGAAAACATTGCACCTGTGTGGAATTGAAAACCTGAATCTGAAAACTTATTTTGGTAGAGAAAGAGAGTGCTCCATTTCTCAGCCATGTTCTAACAAAGAATACTGATATTATCAGTCTGTGTTTTCTGAAACCTGTCCTGACTTTTCCCACAGGTGATTCTCAGCCAATGGATGTCTGTTCGGTACACAATAATGACATCTTTTTGCGGTACTCTGTGTCACTGCTGGGCTACGGGTTCTACGGGGATGTGCTGACAGACAGCGAGAGGAAGCGCTGGATGGGGCCCGCCAGGTATGATATCTCAGGTACGTGAAGTAACGTTGCAAGAGATTAACTTTTATCCTGTGGCAGTTTTTAACTACAATTATTTTGGTACAGGTGTTAAAACATTTCTGTCACATCGCTACTATGAGGGAACCGTGTCATTTTTACCTGCTGATGGGGATTTGGGAACTCCCAGAGACAAAATCCAGTGCCGATCTGGGTAAATACTGTCTTTTATCAGGTTATAGTATGAGCAAGATGTTATAATTGGGTTATTTTACAAAACAGGTGCTATTTGTGATTTTCATATATAAAGCAAAAGCCAACAATGTGTTAATACTGACAGTTTAACACTTGATAAAAATATATAAATCTACACTTCTGTGGTATTGTGAATTTTGCAATCAGAAAACACATCTGTTTTATAGAGTGACTCAAATAATCTCCAGTAGGAGGGATTTATAGGTGGTTCTTCTGTTAAACAGATTTAAGTTTAAGACTTTAAGTTTCCGAACGACCATTAAATAAGTCTTGTTTTGCACCCATTTCTTAAGAGTTGGTCAATTTAATTTTCCCATAAAAGACCCTATGTTTACACTGTGCAAAAAAGAACTGGCTCACCTATCTGGTTTCACCCGGAATTTTATGGAATTTTTTGTTCGTTGTCAGTTGCCTTCAGTTGTACACTGGAGGCTTACAGACAAATATATATGTTTAAATGAATATATAAACTTGGAACTGCCCAATAAGAACATATTAAAATATTGAGCTGCTGTATATTTTTATGTGTTGATGCTTTGAAATAATGTGCATTAGGAATATGCATTTTAATTGTATTCATATAGCAAATTCAAATAAAAAAAATCCATATTATACATTTTAAATAATACTTGTTTTAATTAAATTTAAGTATAATTTTATTTTTATTATTGTTTTAATATTGACATTTTAAAATTACAACTTTTTAAAATCAGAAATATCACTCGATTACTTTTAATCTTGCAGGTGTATTATCTGTCGGCAATCTTCATCTGACAAACAGGTCAGGAAAGATGAAGTCAATATTCCAGGTGCTGGTAAGGAAACATTAGGGAATCTTCTGTATACCAGTGTTTAACTGAGCTTGGCATTGGCAGGAAAGTCTCATATCTGTTGTGTCATAAATGTGCCCACCCACAGTACAGGCCAACAAAGTGCATTTCCAGCCATGATTTGTAATGCCCCCATCTGTCGGCTCATCTGGCACACTGTTTGTGAACATTAGCCCAAATGGTTCAAGCTGTCGGCTGGATGATCGCTTAAACACGCACACACACACACAGCATATTATCTCTGTCTCTCAGCACCCTCCAAACAACTGGCACCTCGGTTACCCGGCATTCTGTGTGTTTACCCTGAGTGCTGATAAGTGCTGTTTACAGACACACACTCTACCCTCACAGTCCCAAATTGGCATTTATGCATGATGATTTCCTGAGCGCTTTTAGACCGTGTGGCATAAATAGAGTCTTCTGGGATGAATGAATGAATGAAAGAGTGATGCAGAGAGTTAAAGTCAAGGGCCCTTCATCTATAAATGAAAGCAACAACTTTTTTAAAAAACATTTTTATATTACAGAGGTACAATTGTGAGAATGACTGTAGTTCATTTCTGTGACCGCTAATATTGACAGACTAAATTAATGGGCATGCCAACCTTGATTTAGGAGAAGGTAACTTTAAGTACCCACATAGCTAGAGCATGGCTTTACCCCGCAGCACTGTGTATATGTTAAGAGTTGTCCTGGTATTTTAGAGTATCAGGATGAATGGACAATAATCAGAGGGAAGTTCCTGGCCATCAATGCCGCCAGCATGAGCTGTGCATGTCCTCGCAGTCCCAAAGGCCTGTCTCCATCAGCGCACCTCGCTGACGGAACCACTGACCTCATCCTTGTCAGGAAATGTTCTCGTCTAGACTTCCTGAGGCACCTTCTGCGGCACACCAATAAAGATGATCAGGTACCTTTATTTCATAGGAAAATGTCAGTGAAATTGATTGTAATTAATCTTTTAAAGAAGACATCACTGATGTTTTGGAAATCCTGTGAAAAAGCACACGCACAAAGGAGTTAGGAAAGGATTTGTTATTCTAGAAATTAAACTTCTGCCATATTTAATCACCCTCATATCATTTCAGATCTTTGACTCTTTGTTTTGCGGTAGGGCTGGAAATCAATTCCAAAAAATAATTGGCATTACAATCAACAAGTTCGCATTTTGTATTTCTGATTGTTTAATTAAGTAACAATTAATAATAATTTTTTGTTAGACCCATGTAATGTTGTTTTAATGATTTGTCTAAAGAGTGTCATCACTTGTTAGGTCATGATTGGTTTGAAGAATTTCTTTAAACAGCTCGATTTAAAACACTTTTTCCATTTTTTCCTCCACGGTGGGAGAAACAGTGTTAAATAATTAATAATTGTTAAATGTTTAATAATTGCAAGGAGTTGATTCTTGGAATCCATTCTTTTAATTTCAGAATTGAAATCGATTACAAAAATTCCGCAATATAACAGCCCTATTTTGTAGAACACAAAAGGAGATAATTCAATGAATATGCAGTTGGCAAGTGGAATGTTTTTTACTTACAATTTTTTTTCTATTAAAATCATGGTAGAATTTATGCACTCTGTCAAATATTTACTTTATTACCTGGGAGAGCAAGAGTTTTTCATAGGGCTATAAAAATTGATTGACAATACTTGTCAGTAAAAATCCAGTGCACTGACTACAGAATTTAATAATTAAATAGTTAATATTTTAAAAGCTTAAAGAATGTAAAATAGTCATTAGACTATTATTTTAAAAATAGTCATTTAGAAATAGTCTGATACCCCTTTTTATGTATAAAAAATTTGTAACCATTTTGTAATTGTAATAATCCACCAAATGTTGTTTGGAAATCTCCAAATTTAGATTTCCAAACTACTTCTAGAAAATTTAATTGTAACAAAATAATTGTTTCAAGACATTCAAATTTTAGATTTTATGATGATTCGGTAAAGAACCATCATCACATTTACTTGTTTTCAGAGCAAATATTTATTTAAAGTGGGATTCAGTAAAGCATAATCTTTTTTGCCTGTCTCTATATACAGTTTGATCACTCTTTTGTGGAGGTGTACCGGGTCAGACAGTTCCACTTCACACCCAAATATCATGAATGTGATTCTGAGGTGGATCTGAGAGAGAGCGGAGTGGGAGGCAAGCGATTCCTCAGTCAGATCTGCAGAGAACACAGAGCCTGCGGCTGCATGCCGGCCCAGAGCAACTGGAACTGTGATGGAGAAATCCTCCCTCACACTGCCATTCAAGTCAGGTAAAGCCCGCTGCGGCCAGACATGCTCCTTTGTCCTGAATATCCTTTTCTTAAGTTAGGTCACATCTCCTGAGTTAGGATATAGCCCCTGGGTCTGTATGACATAACAG
This sequence comes from Botia almorhae, assembly GCA_036877575.1. Lineage (NCBI taxonomy): Eukaryota > Metazoa > Chordata > Actinopteri > Cypriniformes > Botiidae > Botia > Botia almorhae. The sequence continues at coordinate 10,834 of JAZGTJ010004534.1, forward strand.
CCAAAACACATCTAAATGTTTATGGCTACACACAACAGTGTTTTAAACAGATGAACATAACGACACAAGTTTTTTAAGAGGGTTTTATGATGAAAATTGTCAGTGAAGTGTTTATCACTGGCAACTGTAGCTGATATGTCGAACTCTCTCTAGGACAGGATAACATAACATAACAGCACTAGAATATTAAAACGGGTAAATGAATGGACTTTTGTCCTATGACCATTTAGAAAAGATGCTATTAAAAGTCCCTCTATTGTGCTTGTGAAGACGAGTTGTTCTCCTACCTGATGTGGTGTGACAGCTCTGCAGAACACATAATTTCCTTTACGCCCCATTGTTCTCTGTCAACAATGCGTAGCCATGAAATGCTCCTAATTTAATGGCTCTCTCACTGTTAAAGTCTCACCTCCTTTAATTAAAATAGAAGTCCATTCATTTAATCTATTTTCAGCTCCAGTAATTGTTTCTTGAATGAGTAAGCAAATAACCTGTTGAGATAATTGATGATGATAGCACGGCAGAAAAAAGCCTTCGTCTGAGTGCTAAACTCACCTCCAGAGTATTAGAGAGTGGAATTAGAGGCCCCAAACCTCCTAACAGCATATAGATTTTACTACAAAACTTTCTACTCAACATGACATGCTATTTATTGCCCACAAACGTGGTGTGTGGTGTTTGCTAAGACATCTGTTACTTTTGCTTATAGTTAGTGTTTGAGATTAAAAAAAAAATCCTGACCGTAATTATTTTACCTTCATGTTTAAAGGCCCAAAACAAACATGACACATCTCTGTGATTAGGGCAATTCTAGCTATGCTTGATGTTTGGATTTCACTTGTCACTGTATTTACACAGTGTATTAACACACTAGGAACCTCCTCGCAATGCCCAAGCAACCACTTAGACCAACATCTTGGCAAGCATTACAAACACCTCAAAAACCCAAAACATAGCATAGTATCGAAATGTTTGTACTTTTTGCATTTTGTTTTTTCCAAAATTGAAATATAGTTTTTAATATGCTGTTTGCTGTTTTCTTGCGTTATGTGTGACTGACGCCTTTTCTCTTTTCTTTTATTCAATCTCACTTTCAGGGTCCATTGTCAGCTGATTACACTGTTCGCGAGAGGCATCGAAGAGCAGTCAGTGTTTGAGGACCCGTACTCTCTCTGTGCAATATAGATCACCATGAATTCACTCAAAAACCTCCTGCTGCCTCATAAAAAATGTAGACTCTTTAAACTGAGGAATCCTTTTCAGCAGAGCATAATGTCATGCTGTTTCTTATGCTGTTATACTCTGATTCTCCATATGAAGACGTCTTCATTTGAGGAAACACACAGAGCTGGAGAGAATAGCATCATTGTGGTGTCTTCATGCAGGCTGTAAAGCTGTATTAAATCTAGATAAAGACTTAAATCTTTTCATTGACATTGAAGTTGCTGTGCTGTGCACGACACCTTCTAGTAGGAGTTGTCAGCATTTGTCTTCCACCAATCAAGCTGGTCTTGAGAGTAGCGTTAGTTCAATCTCTAAATTTAAGCCCTAAAACTGTGGAAACGCTTTTCATTCTGGAAACATTCCTTTTGGTCGCACCTTTCTAGATTTAAAGGTCAGGTGATATTTACTCTAATATAAACCAAATAAACTTGGCTTTCTGTTTTTTGTTGGTGTTAAATTGCTAGTTCGCTAAAACATGAAAACAGTCATCATATATTTTCACTTTAGACATTCTAAACCCATATGACTTTGTTTTAGGGAACTCAAAAATTGTTAGACAGAAAGCTCACACATAATCACAGTGAATTAGAGCAAGATTGTCTTGTTGACATATAACACACAAGTCTATTGAAGCCATGCAATAGTTGCCATGCAATTGAGTAAGAAAATTAAAGTTTCATTTTTGTTGTTGTTTCTTTAAAAAGATAGTATGAAGTAGCATCCGTCGTGTAGACATTGAGACATGTAGCCTACTTTGAATTAGATTCACCTAAGATAACAGTAACAGTCTGTGATCGACAGATTCATGAACATCTGTTTACTATCAATGTCTACGTATATGGCACATCTGACTAATGCACATGAATCCAATTCCAAAACACACAGACATGAGATATACTATAACGTATTTTCCATTCTTTATGTGGATAGACACTTTTTAAGCATCTGAATGTACTGTAGCATTAGTGAGCCAAACTACAAGCATTGAGAGCTGCACAATGTCACTGCGGGTTCAGTGTGGTCTGTACGGCTGTTTTTAGCTATCAGACAGAATGTTAATGAAAATACTGCCGTTCTTCTGCGTTGTCTTCCTGGGTTGCACCCCCCGGGAATCTTTTTTTCTCTCTTTGTAATGAATTTGTGTTTGCCTCTAATGCTGATGTCTTATTATTCTCACAGTATCAAAGGATGAAAGAGTTTATGATAGACAGTGGAAGTCAAAGAGAAATTGCATTTCGATGTTGTGCATGTCAGCTGCCTTGCACCATTTAAAGTGTTTTCCTGAGCTGAACCAGTGATTGAGGGCATGGATTTCTCATGATGCATAGACTCGTAAAAAGGGTTGTGTCACATCAAAGAAATGTACTGGTAATATTTCACCCCAACAGAGAAATCAATTCTTTCAAAAACCCTACATGCTACCCAATAATTTTAGAGCTCTCCTAATTGACAGAACCGATATGTCTTGTTCTTGTGTGATCACTATTTGTGTTGTGCGTAGTGTTAGCCTTGTGTACAAACTTTGTGTATTTGCAATCAAATAAGTCCTAATCAAACCCAGTGCTTTATATGCACTGTGACACCAGCTGCCCTACTGATCCAAAGATATCCACCCATTTAAAACACTTGAACATAGCCACGTTTTTGGTTTATCACCTTGGGGCTGCCCTGGCAGGTGCTGGTGATTTATGACTTATGACATTGACTATATTAGTGACCACAGTGGTTAACTGGTTACTGTGCATGTTTTAATGTTTTATGTTCATCTTTGTGCTGAGTTTTCTCAGTAATGTATCACTTAATGCAGGCAGGTAGCTTCTTGAACGCAGTGACTGAAATCTTAAAATATTTCATTTAGCAGGCTTCAAAATGTAAGACCTTTACCTGGAGGAGACCTTTACCTGTTTGATTGTGTTAAAAAGAAAACCCTCAAATAAAGTTTAATGAACAGTTTATTGTGTTTGAGTATAATTCAAGTAAGAGAAACAGTTAACCCAAACATTTGCTCACTCTCACCCTGTACATCCTTTTTACCCTTTGAGTTCTAAAGCTCCATAAAAGTAATAAGACTTACTGTAAGTGCGATATTCCAGAGTTTAATTGTGCAGTCCATAATATGTATAAAAGTGGTTTTAGATACTAGGTAAGGATCTGAATACCTAGGACAAAATTAAATTTGGATGGAATAATAGCATGAATTCTACACGTTTAGGCTTTAAAAAAGGTTTCCTTAGAACCGGTGTTATCATATTACACATTGGTGAATATAAATTGTCTGTGCCCTTTTTGCTGTGCCTTTTCCTTTAAATAATATCTCCTCATGTTTGTAAAAATACAAAAATATCTGATCTCTCAGCTCTAGAGAATGCAGAACCTGTCATAAGCTGTTATGAATTTGCAATATAAAATTTATCCATGTTTCAATGTTGCTTTTAAAAGCATTTAATAATAACAGATCCAGTGTTCTGACAAATGTGATTGGACGGAGAACGGACAAATGAGGTGCCTCCGAAGGGCTTATTGCAAAAAAATGGCTGTGGTGGAGGAATATGTTCTTTCCTCCAGTGAGATGGAGAGATATTAAGCTCTGCATTTCAGTCTTCGTTCCGCTCACAGTTTTGATATGGTCCATACACTACCTGCTATCTGGACCAGCATGCCGATGAAGCTGGGTAATTTTCTCATCTTCCATCCACAAAGTAAATTCCATTTCCTTTCCTCCTGGCTTCACCACGTCCTTATTGATTTATTCTGTGCTGCATCCCATTGAGACCGTCTCATTCTGTGACTCTTCCCTGGAGACATTACAAAGACAAACAAACAGCTGTCTGCAAGCTCTCAAATCACTGTTTGGAGATAGTTCATTGTAACAGTGATAACATCTGCGTCTTGATGCGCGTTTAAAGCGTTCTTCTTTTAAATAACTTAGTAGAGATTGGATAGACACTTTCTGGCCTTGCACCTGAGCCCCAAATAGTAACTTATCTGTTTTTGGGGACTGACAACCGATTTTAAGGCTGTCTCAATTTGTATACATACTATGCACTACTCTATAATACAGAATTTTTCACTTTGTTGTCCTTTTTTGTAATGATAGAATGCCCTATTTTCCTGGCAAACAATGTACACTATGCAAGTTGGAGGAGGTGTGGCTTTGGAGAGCGCTCTGACGGGAGGGTGGGATCATATGCTTTCAAAGCTAGTTTGCTATTGCTAGCCTTCCTGAAATTGCCTGTCCTACCTTTAAAGTTTTAAAATACTATATGATTTGAGACAAAAATTCTAGTCTTTACGGTTTATGTAGTTGGCGGTATAGGGTGAAATTTAGTCCACTGGACTTGGTCTCTGCTTTTGATTAAAATTGATAAATGCTATTAGCAGATACAATTATAAGGAACATTAAAGTACAGTACAGTACAGAAATGTTTGTAAAAGCACCCTGATATATCAATGAATAAACTCAAATCTGACAGATTAAAAGGTTTAAATATTTTTGTATAGAATAGGGATACATTCAATACATACAACACATTCCAGTCCTTGACATTCCCACACGATTATCCGTTAGGGACTCACTAAATTTTTTTTTTATAGCTTGGAGTATTAAATGGTAACATAACACCAACCCAAATTGTTATTAAACGTTATTGATCCCAAGCCCTCTGGATATTCTGAGAGATTATAATTTTACAGAGAAAGACTTGAGAATGTACAGTACACTTACCCACAATACCATACACCATTAAACCTTCATAGTTCCTGTCATTAAGAGAGATTCATACAGACAACACTGCAAACCACCTCAAATTCACAGTTTAATTGAGCATTCAGTAATAACAATAAAACTACCCTCAGTTCACACAGGAAATGCTCTGAGGGCCATACAGAGCTAATGATCTAAAACCAAGACAATATCATAAGGGACATTTAGAGAGCATTGCTTAATGACCCATGAGTCTTCATTGTTTTTTATTATTTCAACAAAATCAGGGTTTGTCTAGTCTACTACTCCATGGTATAACAAACCAAAGGTCATTTGTAGCTGCTGGAGAACGTTTTCAAACATCACACTAGATAAACAGTTTGCATTAATGTACTCACTAGAGGTTTAACCCTAACTATGCAAAAGTAATAGTGAAGCTTAACTTCCTAGTAAATCCTAGTAATTAACTCTACTATTGACCAACAAATTGATTGTTTGAAAGCAGAGAAGGCATGTATAGATTTGTCTTTCAACCTTTTAACTGTGAAATCCCATTCATAACAGCCACCATCTCCATTCTTGCTCTTAATTTGAAAAAGACAAAGTTGCAACTTTTCATGCTTTTTCTCTGTCCAATTCTAGCAAAGAGAAAGCCGGACTTTGCTTTTCCAAGTTATTGCATTCCTAATGGTGCTTAAAGTAATTACACTTTGTAATGTTTTCTCTTTCCTTCCTTCAGTGGGCCTTATCAGTGTGTGTTCCACGGCTCTCTGCTAAATGATGCCATTAACCATATTGCATTTGTTGCATCTCTGGCTAACCACATGAGTTTCAGTTCACTGGGAGTTTAATTGACTGAAAACAAGGTTTACTTAAAATTACCATGGTTAGAGCAAGTTCTTTGACAGTGTAAAGAATGTTTTAAGTGTTGCACACTTTTAATAAACACTCCAAGTCACCGTTGTACGAGTGAGCAGCTTTCTGCAAATCATGCTAAATAATTTTATTTACTTAGAGTGTATGACCAAATGTGTGATGTTCAGACAAGAGTATCTAAAATAAAATGTTAAAAATAAAATGCTAAGCTAAAATAAATGAACTGCTGGTTTTGCGACTGAGAACAAAGTAAAGCACTCTATATCTGAACACATTTGCCAAAATAGTTAAGTGCATTCTGTAAAACATTAAATATCCTACTTTCAGGAAAAATCTGTGCTGTTTTACAACACTGTTTCAATATTTACAGACAAATGGTTGTTTTCTCTTCTTTTGTTTGTTTGAATGTTTGTTCATCATTGGGGAGTTTGGGCCACTGCATGAACGAAAGAGCTGCAGACTGACAAAGAAAAACAAATATCGTTGTTATCTGATAAGGTTAAACTGACATGCCCTCAGGACACGGTTTATCTGAGCGGCTCTGTCGAGGAGAAGAAGCGACAGATTACTCTCAGGCTTGGCACACAGAGCAATGCACCATTCTCTTTGCTACACAATGAACCTACAATGTTTGGCTTTACAAAGTGAATGACGAGAAGAGATAAAGACGAGTGAAACCAAAATGGGTGGATTTCACACAACCTGTCAAAAACATGTCTTTGTCATATTTTCCCCAAAATCAAAACATAAGATTTTGATTTACGAAAAAAAATCTTATTTTTAGCACCATTTACATGTTTTTCTTATTCTCATTTACATAATTCAGACAAAACAATGATTTATTCTTTAAATTAAATTTATTTATATAAAATTTTGGTTTTTGTGTTCCTTTTATTGTGTGCCTGTTTAAATAAAACAAGACACGTTTGTCTAGTCATATTGGAATGTGATAGTCTTGGGGGTGTTCTCTTTTGACTTGATCTAGTAAAGAACCACATAGAAACTTCAAAGAAATCCCTAGCAACTACAAGGCCCTGACAAATGTCTACAAAAAGTTAGAATAATGGAGTTAACATTTTGTACATAACAGAGAAATCAATTTTTTTTTAGAAAAATAAAAATCTAATAAGAATAACTGTTATAAACTGTTACACACTATGTAGAATATCTGGACATGTGAGGGTAATAAAATGACCAATAATGGTATTATGATTTTGTGGAGTTTATTTTATGATTTATTTTGGTTTATATGTATATATATATATATATATATATATATATCCCTGAATCCAGCTCTTCTATCTAATAAGCCTTCTGTGGTGCTTGGTCCTACAGCTCCCCCAAATGGACCCATTTCTGTCACATTTTGTCTCTCTCTCTGTCTTTCTCATTCACTCAGTCTTTTTATATATCTGGAATTGTTCCACGCAGCAAATCCATTAAAACAAGCAAACAGTCATTCTCATATCCAAATATGGTTCAGGCTCAGGGTGCGACTGTCAGATGAAAAGGAACAAAGCTGTAGGCTTTTCCCTCCAGGAGATCTCTGAAAATATTCATTTTTACTATTCATTTCATACCAGATTATAAATAGCTTTGAGATATAGATGCAAATGGTTTCTGTTCTCCACATTGGCCAATCTAGTCTTGTAATGGTTGCAGAACCTTGCAATCCATTTTAAAAAATGACCCATTTAGCAGTACTACATTGTAAAAACTTGAATGTTTGCATGTATTCTATATATTTCGTAATCGGAATACTGAAAATATAAATAATACTCCTCGGCTCACTTTATTTTGTCAAGCCCCTTTTTGTTTAATACTTTCACCTTCTAAATTAATAATAACTTTTTGCATCTGCATCCAACTTATACTAACAGCCGTTTTGGCTAGCACAACATTAATGAAAATGAAAACCTTTAAAATCATGAAAAGTTTGTGATAATGTAGACTGCAGAAATGTTATGATGCTGTTAGTATGTCCCCTTGCAATGTTTAGCCTGTTTTTATATTTAAAATAACATACAAAACAACTAAATAACTGGCTGTGCCAATTAAAGATAAACATAAAGGTTGCGGGCATATACTCAAGACATATTTATGTTTTGCTTGTACAGAAGCATTAAGTGTCGTGTTTGGATTTTATTTTGAAATGCCCCAATCTGTATTTGTAATTTAAGACAGACTTTGGCAAAACATCACAGCCAGTAAGCTGGGTAATAAATACAACCTGCGAGTATTTTCAAAATACTGGTGTTTGCTTCTAAACTGACCTCTTCTCTTTATATCTTATTTTCCCTTAATTTATTCCGTACGTTTAGGCTGGAGCAGGGCTCCAGTTGAGCTAAAGAAGATCCGTAATGACCACATTGATCTTGACAGTCCCCACTGGGACACATTCTCTTCAAGGCTGACCGAACGGACCTTGTGCACTCTCATACTATCAAAAATCCATCTTCACCATAGCCCAAGCCCCCCAGCCAATCAAAAGCTCATCTCCCTTACCTTCTCACGGTAAGGATACAATCAGCAGCTTGTCTCGCTTCAGTCTGTCAGGTGGACATGCCTTAGCCACCCATTTTGCCTTTTACCAATGGTGATCACGTTCACAAGCCAATGAAGCGCAACCAACATTAGCCACCTGGAAACAGAGAAAAGACCTTGTTCCAAACTCAAATAGAAAATCTCATTTAATAGTCATTGGTCCAACTCTAAACCTCTGTGAAAAACAACCAGTTAGACTGTTGGGGAGGGTGCTGTTATGCATACCAGTATTTGGACTTTTGAGATAACCATGTTTTCCAATTAACAGTTTTATCTCCCCCTTGTGTCACTTCCAGTTTTGCTATAATTTTTCATTAATATGTTTTTAATACATTTCTATAAACAAGTCTATAAAGTCTAATAAACAAATTCAGATAGTTTTCACATGCAGGACTAAAGTATTTTTAAGTATGTACAGGTGCAATTGTCCTGCCCTTTATTAACAACACAGGAGAAAATTCCATGTTACATTGCCAAACACTCCCTAGTATAGGGGTTATTAGCTGGTTTTGCTCCATGACCTAGTTTTTAGGTTTCAAAATCCTTGCATACAGTTTGTGGTTGTGATGCAAAGAGGAGTACTGAATACTTCATGAAGTTTAACAAAGTTCAGGAGGAGCATGGTCATGTAATTCAACCAATAATTGTGCAAAGATGCGCATATATATCCGTCCCTCACACCAAATATGTATTTATGATCATTTCTGTTTTTGTGTTAATGAAACCCGTGAATTTTAATTAAATGTTATTTTGTATAGTGCTTTTTACACTGTTTACATTGCTTTACAGCAGCTTTACGTATAATAAAACATAAAACATAGAAAAAATGTCAAGTTCAAGCAAGTTCAAAGTAAAATGGTATTATTGCAAATAATATGGGTGAGATTTATTATTAAACTAATTAGGGATACTATGTTTATAGTTGGTTTGTGAATGGTTGACTAAACTGATAAAAACAACAACACATTTGAACAATTTGAAAAAATAGACATGCATTAAAAATACCTGTCATTATTTGCGAAGGCTCGTACCTCTCTCAGTGGTCTATGAGAGGGTAATGTATTTAGATTAAAACAGTACTACTAAAACAGTAGGCAGTGCATACAAATAAATGCTAGCAAGTTTTATCAGTTTTAGAGCTTAATGCATGACACTTATATGTATTCAGCTTTGTACTTTGTATTATAGCAAAATTTTCAGTTGCCTCACCCACTGACAGATCGATTTAGATCATTTAAATAAAAAGTAGGTTTTATACTGTCATGGTAGGTTTTACTAAGACAATGTCTTACACTAGTCATCCTTTTGAAAGAACAGGATATAAACTTACAACACAGATACTGAAAGCCACTCTTTTCAATCCAGTGTCCTTCATTTCTAAAGGGAGTAATTAAGTCGAACCATATAGTCCTCTGGCCAACTGTCACCACAGCCGATAAGACCACAAAAGAGCCAGTCAACAGTGGCATTGTGCGACCTCACCACAATAAAAGACAACACGAAGAGTTTTCACTGCCTATCCATCTATAAAATTTACTCTGTGTTGAGTGAAAAGATTCCAGTTTTACTTTCAGCACCTTAAGCCCTGGTATAGATGTCAGGGGATGCTGGCCTTTTGTAATCAAGCCATGGGTCCTGTCCAAACAAATCGGCCAACAAACCTCATGAAGGGCACATCAATCAGAAGGTGAGTGATGTTAGAAGAGTGTTTTTCCTTTTGAGGTAGTGACAGATGCGGTTGTGGCTACATAGGTAATGAGATTTATTTGTTCAGCTGTACCATGAGGGAAGGATCATTTAGACTTATTTTTAGAACAGAAATGCTTCATGCAGGCCTGTAGATCTCTTATAACTGTCTTCTTCTACACCTCTTTCTGTTTCTTGCTCTCGCCTCTTGAATTTTATTCTGTTTTTGTCAGGTCAAAGTTTATAATGACCACAACCACAAATAAAGTAAAGCCTTTGTTTATAGAACAGTCTCAGTTCTTTCCACAAGATGTTGTAAACCATTTTGAAATTCTGGTTTATGTTGACAGGATTGCATCATGCAATTTGTGCAGATTAGTGAGCTGCGCATTCATGCTGTAAATTTCACATTCTACCACGTTCCACACTGGTTTTAGATCCAGTAGCTCCACATTAACAGTATGAAGTATAAAATTAAAGTAGATTATAAAATTAAGACTGATTAAGATCTGATTTTAGATCAATTTTGTGAGAAATGTAGTTATTAATAAAATATAATAACTGAAACCTTTTTTCAGTTATGATATGAAAATGAAAAAACCTTGTTTTTCCCCTCCATCTCTATACCTGCTCTGTGGTTAAGTAGGTGCTGACTCACAACAAGAGTTGATCTATGAGTAACAAACTGTCATTTTCCTGACAGAGTGATAACTATAGTAAAACCTGGTTAGAGAACTAGTGAACCTCTAATCTTCAGACCACTCCTGTCCAGTTCTCACTAAGGACTATCTGCGTGATTTGTATATTTCAATGCTGGACATAATTGGCTGATTAGCTAATCACATTAAGAGATGTAGAGCACACATATAGAGCAATGTAGAGGGGTTTTTACTAAAGGCTCAGTGAATATATGTGTCAGGATCCTGGCTTCTGTCCAGTTTTAAGATCGCGTTTTGCCAGGATCCTGACTGTCTTGTTATGTGTCAGGGCGTGGGCTCAGACTC